>JAIZAY010000938.1:0-25241 GCA_029531755.1 Holothuria leucospilota
TCCCCTAATTGTCGATTTTTTTTTTAAAATGGTCCCAAAAGTCGTTTAAGCTAAAGATTTCTGTGGAGGGTGGAGGGTGAGATGTATTTTTGATGATTGGTTTATTTGTTCTAACCATTTTTCTTTCACAACCTGTTCTCAAACTATCATAAGTTTTGGAAATTCTTGACAAATTCCAAATTTTCGCCTGCTCCGCTAGCGTCAAGCCTTGCGTCAGAGTTGTCGTTATTATCAATAGCTTTCGGTAACTACTCACGGGGAACAAAGGAACAAAAGTGCTTTTTAAGAATTCTCTGTCAGAAGATTCGTTTCTGAATAGCATAGGTTGGTGGGAAAGTGACCCTTTCTGATGCAGGTTCTGAATAATGCAGGTTTTGTCATGGACTAATATTTATTCAAACTTTCGGCGCGCTTCGCGCGCATACGACAGGGTTTACACCCGATTTCATATACCATTGACAAAGCTATGACGAAGAAATTATTCCAATGCAAAACATTTTTCTAAAAAAGTACATCTCCTTCTCTGTAGCCTTAGGGCTCTCATCATTATGGGATCTTTGACTAATCTAGTCTACCACATGGTTTGAAAGATTGAAAGTACATAATTGCCGTTGCTTATTTCCCAAACATTTTACCGCGACGTTCAATAACGACGAAAGTCCTTTCTGAAACGAATTTTGCCTGTCCAACATCCCTCTTGCTATACCTAAAAAAACAAGGTGTGCTATACCTAAAAAAACAAGGTGATATATCGTATCTCCTCCCATATGGATGTCGGGTAGTGAGAATCCCGTTGGTCCCTCTTTTGTATACTGTAACTAATTCAGAGCTCCCGGGAGGCTCTATACTGTTCTCTGTCAATCTTGGATATCCTTTTAAAATGTAAATAAAATATCTCATTATAGTCCAAGAATGTTTCTGTGGGACTCCACGCAGGTATAATTGCGTGTACAATTTTCCCATAGGGCGTGGATCATGGGGGGACGGGGAGCCGCGTCCCTCTCACTTTTTTGGAAGGAGGACATCGTCAAAACGTCCCCCTCACTTTCTCAAAAATGATGGAACAGACTGCAATTATGCCTAGGAAAACGAAATTTTTAGAAGAAAAATAACCTAAAAATCGTACACATTTGTTGCACCAAATCGCATCTGAGGGCATTCAGTTCTAGAAAAATTTCCCTTAGACCCCTCCCCATGCCGACGGTCACAAAACTTGTTGCCTCCCCGTGACGCAAATTCTGGCTACCACCACTGCTTCTTCCACCAGAACGGCGATTCACAAATGTGGAAAAGTTCCCCTCACACACACTTTTGGAGATGGATCCACGCCCATGATTTTTTCTTAAGGACTTAAGGAGGTTTGAAGACAATATATTAACCGTCTCTTACTCCCCTTTTTCACCCGAACGAAAGTTAGAATTCACTAAAATTGTAGATATTTTTTTAAACATAAAATCACCTTAGAATGACCCAAAGATATAAACAGTTTGCATATAGGCTCCCTAAAATTAACAAACATTTCTCAAATCGGAGGGTAAACCCCTTCCTGGGATTGCACTCTCATGTACTAACAAGAAAAGGCTCTCCTACTCTTGTATATAGCGTATACAAAATCCCACTAACCTAAAAAGGCACGGTTTAGCAGTTATTTGCGGTTCCCCCAATCACCAACTCCCACCGGCACCATCGGTCATAGATTTCTGAAGGTTATACCCTTCAGAAATCCATAAAGAAGGGGATGTATCATCTCTCCTCCCACATGGATGTTAGGTTGTGAGAGTCCTGTTGGTCCCCCTTTTCAGTGTACAATTAATGCAGACCTCCCGGGAGACTCTATACCGAAAATTTTCGGCACGCTTCGCGCGCAATTGTTTACTTTTACGGAGAGAGGTACGTTTTTATTGAGTGATGGATTTATTTTTATAACTTTTTACCAAAAATCACTTCAAATCTTTCACGATTTTTGCAAAGTCTTCTCTATATTTCTTGATTTTCGCTTGATATGCGCACTTTTAGCCTTGAATTGCTCCTTTTACTATCAATAACGTCCCAAAAGTATTCGCATTACTCATCGGTGGGGTTCTACCATTAGCCAATTATTCGTGTGCATAAAGGTGATTTCAAAGGAGCCAGCATTGTAAGGATGTAAAGCAACTGATATTTATTTTTTCACCCTCCTCTTCTTATGAGAACTGAAAACTTAGTGTCGAACCCACCTTCTAATTGATAGACACACATAAAGGGAATTGACACCGTTAGTCATAGAATGGTTTTAGTTGTAAATTCAAATTTTCGGCGCGCTTCGCGCGCAATTGTTTCATCTGACGTCCTATACCCGAATACCGCATAACGAAAATAAAACACTCATTATGGTGAAAATCATTTCAAGTTACCTACATGGGCGTATAATGTTGGCGTGTAAGTTTTAAGATAACTTAGATTCTCCGGAACTTCTGCAGGTACATATAGTAACTTATACTGAGCCATACACATCAAATTCCATGCAACATGAAAAGGTATAAAATATCACTGACATAAGAACTGGAGCCGATTTCTATGCTCTTAAAATGCAATATTGCGAGAGCTTCCGGGGGCTTCGCCCCCTGGACCCCGCCAGGGGGCGGGCCCCTGGACACCACGCGTAGGAACTCGCGCTTCGCGCTCGTGGTGCACCTTCGGTGCACACGAGATTTTCCATCTTGCCCCCCCCCCTCAAAATTTCTGGATCCGCGCCTGCAGATGCGTGATTGTTAATACACTTACGACTTCAAAGCATTTTGAAAACGCCCATGCTAATCCTTCACACCTTTGCTATACTACGATCAGCTCCAAAAATATCCCAAAGATAGCACCATTTTGAATCTAAGCAACCTTAAATTAACAAAAATTTCTCAAAGGGGAGGGCTACTCCCCCTCCCCTTAGACCTCTCCTCCAGGATGACATCTTTATATAGTGACAAAGGAAGGATCCCCACGCTGTATACAAACGCAGGTTGAATAAAAAAGGTGCAATTTACGCGCCGCCACTGCAGTTAGTAAAAACATCCACCCAGTCGGAAAAATTTGAATTCACTAAATTATCCAGCCATGTACGATCAGCTCCAAATATATCCCAAAGATAGCACCGTTTTGCACCTAAGCAACCCTAAATTAAAAAAAAAATTCTTAAGAGGGAGGGGGACTCCCCCTCCCCTTAGACCCCTCCCCAGGACGACACATTTATATAGTGACAAAGGAAGGATCCCCACTACTGTATACAAAACGCAGAGCGCATAACAAAGTGCAATTTAAACGCCTCCACTCAGTTGGAAAAAACATCCAGCCAGTCGGAATTTGGGACCTTCACACCCCAAAATATATCACCCTAGCAACGGGCCGGGTCTGGTCCATGATCTCCGACAATGATCCACGCTGCGAAGCGTTGTTTCAGCTATTTTGGGACATGATGAAAATAACATCTTGAAATAATTCCGTGGATTCCGTGTATTTCAGCTGGCAGATCATCTGTGATCAGATGATGGTCATGTTAACTTTGAAATGATAATTCTTATTAGAATAGGACAATGTCAGTCATCATAAGGGGGGAGGAAAGGGCCTATAGGAACAGCCCCCTCTTCAAAACCAAAGGGATTGGTTTGTGCTAAGTCATGTATGTCCCCCGTCCCCCCCCCCCCACACACATTTGAATACGGATTGACGCCCCTGAACAAGATGGTGAACCGCAGGAAATACTAGGGTGTCAAATACTGTCCATGTAGATTGGTGGTACTAGTACATGCTGTCGAAGTGCTTGCACTTACTGTGCGCACCCTTGCCCAGGCTATACTCAGTACGGAGCGCCTGTGCATCAAACTCTCTTGAAGGTCCATTCAAGTTAAGCCAGTGAAGGATTATGTTATGGTTTGCATTGGGTTTCATAAATCCACTCAGCTGCCCAGTAGGACTTAATGCTGGAATCAACCCTTACAATTAGCGAAGTGATTCTCAATCTTTCTGAGGGTGAGGGCTAAAATGCGTTACAATGGGCTGAGGCCGAGGGCTGCAAGGGATGATCTCAGGATTAGAGAGAGGACACTCTCGCCAAGGCGAAATTCATACGTAAGAGGTCCCTCAGCTGTATCTGTGTGTGTGGGGGGGGGGAGTGGGGTTGCTTCGTAGATGAGCCCGGTCGTGGCAGTGTGCGGCTGTTACCGACCCGACAGCGACGCGATTTTAGTGTATAGTCAATGAAAACACATTGTGAATCAAATGACAGAGCAGAAAACAAAATGGCAGCTCTCATGTGGACAGAAGAACAAGAGATGAAATTACTGGAGCTTTGACAGTCAGTACCATATCTTCATGACGCCTCTTTATACTGCCCTACCACTCTTTTCGGCTTAATTTCACTGTCAAAGTCTTCATTTAAAGCACGGGTAAAGCACTAAAGCAACAATAAACGCCGACGTATACGCAACGATTTGTTTGTGATACCTGCCATTTTTTGCGAGACGCGAGATCGAACAATCATGAGTTTGCAGGTGGCAGTCGGGTTCGTGTATAGTGTACGTGCGGCTAGATCCGACTGCAACCCGACGCAACTGGTCACAACTGCATGCAACTCGACGAGAAGTCGAGTCCTGTTGCATCTGATCGCAGTCGGGTCGGTGCAGTGTGCACCGGCCCTAAGCAATCTAGCACCACTTCTAGAGAACAAATTTAAAATGAGTCAAGTAGTGACTTCAAAATAAACGATTTTACATGCATGTCAGCATGGATTATTACTCCTTATTTCAAATTTGCCAGGTTTTTTACTTGTCGAATATGATTCTTTTCCAAAACGTAAAATCAAGTCAGGGGCCGCACCGACAGTGTCCAGGGGCCGCGTTTGAGAATCACTGTATTAGCGCATCGAAAGTGCATGCACAGCGGCGGATACAAGGCCTCGCCTGGGAAATTTGAAAAAAGAAGTCTTGTATGTAATGTAGTAGGCTTTGGCTTTGGGGTGTCTTAAAATTGTAGAATGAACATTTTCCTGCATTTTAATCTGTAGTAAACCGAGAAAAACTGGTGGCTAATGCCCATTGAGACTACCTCGGCTTTGTGCACGAGCGAAGCGCGCACAAAAGTAGGCCTAAGTGACATAACTGGAAGGTAGTTGTATCGACATTTATTCCTGCTGAGGAGCATGGGTGGTTTTATGTAGCCCAATGCAAACCATAACTAAATCCGACGGACAAGCTGACACCCTTACACCCGAATCAGTATATTGTCAGTCCGAGTTGGGTAAAATTGTGATTTTTATTTCTGTGATCTGCTTAGTGTCCATGCAATGCCATTTACAAATAATTTGATTCCCTTTTGAATTCCCTTTTGAAACCGCACTGGGGATTGTCTTTGGACCCCACCAGGGGCCCTTTGAAAGGTCCCTGCGCCAAGACGCTTTCATGATATCACTTTGTGCCAGCACGACTTCTTTAGCGAGGCTCAGTTCTTCATATCGATGTGCCCCTTCGGTGGAACATTTTGCCACCGAGTCCCCCCCCCCATTTCGAAAAATCTGGCGACACCACTGCACAGGAGAAACGTGACTACTAAATTTGTTAATGACTCTGTCTCTGATTGTCTTTTTTTCTTAGCCATTGGCTTAACTTGATTGAAACTTTAAGATATTTTGACCACAGGCTCTCGGTACTAGCAGGCTGGTGGTATTAGATAGCGTACAATCTTGGCAGACACTTACTAGCGCTCGGTACTAGTATAGGCTGGCCAAGGGTATACAGTAACCACATAGCCTACACTCTTGACCAGCCTATACTAGTACCGAGTGCCTGTGAGTTAGACAACCTAAAACGGGTGGGGAACCTTTTTTCTCTGGCGGGCCGTTTTGAAGGTCATAATCTACTCGCGGGCAGCACACAGAGAGGGCGCAATAAGCTTTCCCACCAAGGGGACAAGCCAAGGGGCCCCAAACAGGCCCTAGTGGGGTCTAGGGGAAAAGTCTAGGCAAGAACTGGGACGCAGCCCCGAAAAGATCAGGGATTTGTTCTAATTTGTGGACAATAGAATGCTCATTCACCATTATTAAATGACACAGAATGTGCAAGGATAAACAAGCCAGAAGTATCACAATATGATCGTTTGTCTTTTTACCTACGCTTGAAGTAATAATGAATGAGCGCAAGTAAAAGGTGCGCGCGAAGCACGCCGAAAAAAATTGCGTATTTTTGAACTGACTTTATTTTTTCCTCATTTACATTGCAAAATTGTACACTTTCTGACTTTAAATTCACTCTTCGAAGAGACAGTTCTTAAGTCCCACAACCCCTTTCGAATCTACCTACACAAATGATAGTGTGATTCTGTACAATGTTATGTAGCCTAAAGAGTCACGCAAAGCTTCCATTACCTACTGAAGTACAGGGATTCGGCACCCGATTTACGTGTAACGAAACGGTTGGCATGTTACATCGAGCATACAGGGATTTAATATACTGGTAGTGTTCCACAGCAGATTTACGTGAATACACGAGAAGTGGTACTGCATAAGCAGGATAAACTGTGCGTACGGTAGGCTAAGAGATTATTATCAATTAGTTTAAGTGATTTTGAATTGTCATTTATGAATTGCCTCGAGGGCCGGATGAAATGGTCTCGCGGGCCGCATACGGCCCGCAGGCCGGAGGTTCCCCACCCCTAAGTTAAAAGGACAGTATTTAACACCTAGTAATTCCTGCGGTCAACCACCTTGTGATTGTATGAAGGTCAATTAATGCACAATTAAAGTGTCCAGAATAATCTACCCTAAGATGAATCCTTTCATAATAAATGGGCTTATTATCATAGCGCTGTATCTACATTCGTATTAGAGTCACGTACTAAAGTGATAATTATTACGTACGTACGTGATAATTATTACGTACGTACGTAATAATTATTACGTACGTACGTGATAATTATCACGTACGTACGTAATAATATCACGTACGTACGTAATAATTATTACGTACGTACGAAATAAAAAAATTTTTTACCATGTCCTATCTAGAGCTTCGTAGCTTCGTAATAGCGCACAGCAGATCAGTTTGAACGTCGACTTGGACGTTTACACACATGCTGATCTTACTACACATGGTTGGATACAATCAATACGATACAGTACCGATACAATACCATCAGCCAATCGAAAAATACCTTACGAGACAGTGCCCATCAGTTGGGATGGGGTGCTATCAAGCCTGGCAAGTGCCATTTCCGGCCATCTGGGATGTATTAAAACCTCAAATTTTCTTGGAACGCTCCGCGCCAACCTATGGTGGCGCTCCGCTTAGATACGTAGTAAACGCAATGGCGTACACAAGGGGGAGGCCATTTTTAACACAAATTTTGCTTCAAAAGGTAGCATATGTGGCACCAGATTGCATGTTAGGACACCTAATTTTTCAAAAATTTTCAAAGGGAAGGGGGACACCCCCTCCCCTTAGACCCCTCCCCCAGGCCGGCGATCACACAACATACTGAATCCCCCCCCCCCCCCGCGAGAGAAATCCTTGGTACGCCACTGAATAAACGGGATTCAAACTTGCAACCCTTGTACCAAAAGTCCCAGCCAGCTGAGCTGATCCGTCCTCACAGAAATGTGTAAAAAAATAAAACCAAACTTTACATTTTGTTCACAAAAATTGCACTTCTTAATGGCTGCTATCAAGCCTGGCAAGTGCAATTTCCGGCGATCTGGGATGTATTAAAATCTCAAATTTTCTTGGTACGCTCCGCGCCAACTCATAGTGGCGCTCCGCTTAGATAGTAAACGGGAGCCCCGCCCCCAAACAAAAAATCCTAGCTACGCCACTGCATGAGAATTAAAATGGAAAATCATGGGAATCACAAGGTATTAGAAGTGTCTTTTACGGCTATCTGGGATGTGTTTTTACCCAAATTTCCTGGTATGCTACGCATTGGCAGCGGTAGCGGGGGAACGGGGGAGGAGGACACGTCCCTCCCTAAAAATTTCAGTGAGGGGAGTTCCCTCCATAAATAAATTCCTAAGGAGAAAAATGAGGAATTATAAATTAAGTAAAAATCAGAAATCAACAAGTATAACCATAATCAATGACAAAACTAAATGGCCAAATGCTGTTCTGCCTGTTAATAAATCCCTCGATTTTTCTCTGAAAGACGTTAAGATTGGCCTACAGTGCACGTCACCAACAAAATTTTATTTAGAAATATGGTGGTCGGAAACATTACAATTCGGTCATTCAGTTTTGATACTATGTAAGGCCTACAATAATACCATCATTACACTGCCTGGACGTACCCCCAAAACAATGACGGGGCTGCCAAGTCTCGTGCATTCTGGTTGATTTTCACTTTCTCACTGAGTCCACACGAAACAAGAAATTAGGCAGAGGGGAACATGCACGTGATAAAACGTACATTTACGCCCACATGTCAGTGCAAGGTACCTGAGTCCTGGCATCAAGTCGAACTAAGATATGGGTCACAAATTTCTCAAGGAAGTCCCTCAATATTCACCAAGTTAGAACATGACTACTAAAGATCTGAACAGACACCTTGAAGAGGATGCATTGTAGTAAGGCACAGTGCCTGTGATAACTGTCTTCTGTTAATAACTTGTGGAAAAATTAATGTGTTGAGAGTTGAGACATGAAATTATATGAAGCAGAAAATGCAAAAATAAGACATGGAAAGTGCTATTTTCGGCGATCTGGGAGGTCTATTTTGTCAAAAATTTTCTTGTACGCTCCGCGCCAACTGATGGTGGCGCTCCGCTTAGATGGTATAGTACCGTCAATCACAGGTCGAACAACTTCGGCCCCCCCTTTTCAAAAATCCTGGATCCGCCCCTGCATTTATACCCTTCTTTTGCCACAGTGAAAGTGCCTCGCCTGTGCCGCATTTAGCAGCAATGGGAAAACTGTGCCCTTAATATTTTTCTCCACTACTTGTGGGTCGGGTGTAGACTTATGGTGTGAGTACATTATCACAAGTACAAGTGGAGTGTCTGTGGAGTACAGGTGTTTTTCATGATTAATAGTACAATATTGGCATTAGCCCTATCACAAAGTGAGAAGTAGAAAGCAAATTTCTTGTTTTTTTTTTCATTGACAATGCATCCCATTGAGACGCTGGGCAGTTAAATTCTGTGACATTGGGATGAATAGAAATGGCTTGAACGAGGTATGTGGGCATTATTCCTCGTCCAGGGTAACAATAGGCCCTGGAATGATTTAAAAGCAACTGACAATGCGTTTCATTACGACACTATAACATCGTTGGCGAGGGAGGTGGCAGTATCGGGACAGCCAGTCCAAAATTGTGGCGTTTAGGCGTGGCCGTCGCCTTGAGTTTCTGTACATACACATCATGCGAGCATCGTGGCGTCGTAATTGTTAAGTGTATTTGTGCAACTCAGAGAAGGGACGTTTCCTTCCACGACCTGTATACGAGGAGGCTGTCGATACACCGCCGAGGGTGAAACTCCGTCGCCGCCTCTCGAACTAAGCTGTTTTTAGCCATTGTATATGGTGAGTTATTACAGTTTTGAGCAATTCCGCTTTATAATGAGAGGTGTGATACGTAGCGTAATTTTCTCAAAAGAAAATATGTGTTAAAGAAATGATCTTAAGGATATGTATGCAGAAGGTTTGAATTTGTATCTTGTATTTGTATTCCGCTGTGTGTAAATTGTTAACTGTATTGAAGGAAGAATTTCCCTCGAAAACTATATGTATTGAAAGTGATCATACGGTAAAAGATATGGTTGAAATTTATGCCATTACTAGTAATGTTAATCACGCAGTAAATGAATTCTAGGAACATCATATTGCTTATTCCTTTAGAGGGCAATTAAGAAATAGTATATTTACTCTATTTGTAGGCTGTCGGTAACTGACTGAAGACTAGCGGTAACCAACCAACCGTAGCGATAACCGACTGTAAGCTAGCGGTAACCAACTGAAGGCTAGCGGTAACCGACTGAAGGTTAGCGGTAACCGACTGAGGGCTACTGTAAACTGAGTAACTGTATACTGGCAATAACGAACTGGTGAACGAGGGCAGACAAGATCTCGATGTTTGCCAATGCCAAGCCCTTTAACCAAGGAGCTGTCATTTTGTATACTTTTTTGTTGACATTACTCTGAGTGCATTCATAGTACGGTAATATCAACTTAACTTCAGGTAGCCGTGACTAAGTGACCCTGGCTTTAAAAGGAACTTTATGTTGAAGTATATTGTTGGTCATTCTGGGAATATTGAGATGTCGTATACGTGACTCCGATCAAGATAGAAGAGAGCAAGCGCTTAATTATTATTATTTTTGTTGTAAATACATTCTTTTCAAGAATAAATTTTTGTGGACTTTGAGTAATATTTTGTCGGTTTATCATATAGCACAGTAAGAGTTTCGAACACGTGCATGCCACCCCCTAAACGGTGACAAGCCCCATATGTTTAACTTCCAAAATTTATGAGTACGAGTACAAAACCATTCTCCTCACGAGTAGGCAGTTGTGCAAAACCGTGAGTACTGGTACGTACCCACTACAAGTCTGGTCGGAAGCAGTTTGGATTGTCTCAATACAAGCTTTCAAAAAGTGGGTCACTGTGAGTAAACGTTTGAGAACCTAACTGGTGCACCAGATATGGTAGACACAGAACTGTAGCCACACATTTTGTTTAAGACTATGATCTCCTGCAATCTAGGCAAGCCCCGTAGTCCTCCTAGAAGATAAAAAATTACCGTTGCCTTAATGCATTTTACCATATTTAGCCCCCACCCCCGAAAAAAATTGTTCGCCTCCCGTGGAAGCTATCTCTCCCCCTTCAGTACATTGTCTGGCTACGGGCCTGAATCTATGTCAATTACCAGTAGGATGCCAAATTTGTTGACCTCAGCTTTAACCATGGAGGAGGTGGAACGGTCCTCTTTGAAAATTCCTAAATCCGTCCGGGTCAGGAATGTGATCAACACATATGCTGTTAGGAATACTTCTCAGTACTGTACTAGAAGACTCACTAAGGTGCATTGACAAGATCAGTGTGTGGGGTAAACTCTTTCACATTAACTGAAACGATTCATTGTCATTGAACCCACACCGCCGTTACCCATAAATGAACCAATGTCATTCCTGGAACATTCGCAATCGGTTACGATGCAATCAGGTTCGGAGGAGTGTGACAGGTGTGGTAGGTTGAAAGTGATGACCGTTAAATTACCCCCCCCCCCCCCAACACACACATGTCGAGGAAGTTATCGGGAAAAACATCGCAGAGGTAGTGATTACTTCATGGATACGGTTTTCGAAGTTCATATACCAGCTTTTAACTATACCCTTTACAAAGTAATTAACATTAAATTCCACAAAACCTGAAATGAAAACTCCATAACTGAGTGAATGAACCCGATTCTCTGTGTCCTTATTATTCAGTACCGATACTGTGAGAGCTCCCAAGGATTTGGCCTGTTGTACTTCACTCCTGTGAAATGTATTGACGCATCTTGGCCCCTCAGGCTATGGAGACAGCCTTACGCCCATGCAGGCTAAGCGCGTGTCTGATACCAATCAATATTGGATTGCATAGCCTAATTGTCTACGAGCCGGGTCAATATCAGGCGCGGATCCAGGGGGGGCTGGGGGCCCGCCCCCCCCCCCTCGCCACGAAAAAAAAAGAAAGGAGAAAAAAGGAAGAAAAAGAAAAAAAAGAAAAGGAGAAAGAAAAATTAAGAGCAAAAAATGAGTAAAAGTGTCTAAGAATGTATTCAAAGCATACATTTCTGTAGTGGTTCGGTGGAGCTATAGCTGGATTATCTCTTTAGATATCTTTCAAAGGTTGGCGACGAAAGGAGAGCTACAATGTCCGAAAACAGGTGAATAGCTGAGTAATGATCCTTGACTTAAGATCTAAATAAGTAAACTTCTTGACATATGCAGTATGGGCCCGGTTAGCTGCACTGAAATGTAGTAACACTTTTGCGTTAAAGAGTGAAGTTTTCTGTAATCTAGAGGGATTGAGAGGCAAAGTTTTCGCCATACAGACCTTGCAGAATGAATACAGAAGACAAGCTGTCAGGTAACGTGATATTGTGCACAGTGGCACCAGCCGTTGCAGGCAAAGTAGCGGCGTGCATACCCTGTTCGATTTCGAAACTGTCTGAAAAATTTTAAAATGAACTTAAAAGGTTTTTTAAGCTACAGACAGTGGCGTCGGCACAGTGGGCAATGGGTGACGTGTGTCCCCCTCCCCATCGATTCTTGAAAATTTTTAAAATGGCCCCAAAAGTCGTTTAAGCTACAGATTTCTGATGAGATGTATTTTTCTGGTGAGATGTATTTTTGATGATTGGTTTATTTTTCTAACCATTTTCTTTCACAAAATGTTCTCAAACTATCATAAGTTTTGGAAATTGTTGACAAATTCCAGATTTTCGCACGCTCCGCTAGCGTTAAGCCTTGTGTCAGAGTTGTCCTTATTATCAATAGCTTTCGGTAACTACTCACGGAGGAACAAAGGAGCAAAAGTGCTTTTTAAGAATTCTCAGTCAGAAGATTCGTTTCTGAATAGCATAGGTTGGTGGGAAAGTGAAAGTGTTTTGTCATGGACTAATATTTTACTCAAACTTTCGGCGCGCTTGGCGCGCTTACGACAGGGTTTACACCCGATTTCATATACCATTGACAAAGCTATGACGAAAGAAATTATTCCAATGCAAACATTTTTGTAAAAAGTACATCTCCTCTGTAGGGCTCTCATCATTATGGGATCTTTGACTAATCTAGTCTACCACATGATTTGAAAGATTGAAAGTACGTAATTGCCGTTGATTATTTTTCCAAACATTTTACCGCGACGTTCAATAACGACGAAAATCTTTCTGAAACGAATTTTGCCTGTCCACCATCCCTCTTGCTATACCTAAAAGGAATGTGATATATCATATCTCCTCCCATATGGATTTCGGGTAGTGAGAATCCAGTTGGTCCCTCTTTTGTATACTGTAACTAATTCAGAGCTCCCGGGAGGTTCTATACTGTTCTCTGTCAACCTTTGTCAACCGATATCCTTTTAAAATGTACAGGAAAAATTTTTATTATAGTCCAAGAATGTTGCTGTGGACTCCACCCAGGTATAACTGCGTGTACAATTTTCCCATGGGCGTGGATCATGGGGGACGGGGGCACGCGTCCCCCTCACTTTTTGGAAGGGGGACATCGTCAAAAAGTCCCCCTCACTTTTTTCAAAAATGATGGAACAGACTGCAATTATGCCTAGGAAAACGAAATTTTTAGAGGAAAAATAACCTCAAAATCCTACACTTTTGTTGCACCAAATCGCATCTGAGGACATTCAGTTCTAGAAAAATTTCCCTTAGACCCCTCCCCCCATGCCGACGATTACAAAACTTATTGCCTCCCGGTGACGCAAATTCTGGTTACCACCACTGCTTCTTCCACCAGGACGGCGATTCACAAATGTGAAAAAGTATCCCGCCCCCCTTTTGGAGATGGATTAACGCCCATGATTTTTCCTGGGACTTAAGGAGGTTTGAAGACAATATATTAACCCTCTCATACTCCTCTTTTTCACCCGAACAAAAGTTAGAATTCACTAAATTTTGGACATTTTTTAAACATACAATCACTTTAGAATGACCCAAAGATACCACCATTTAGCATATAGGCCCCCTAAAATTAACAAAAATTTCTCAAAGGGAAGGGTAAACCCCTTCTTGGGATTGCACTCTCATGTACTAACAAGGAAAGGCTCTCCCACTCTTGTATGTAGCGTATACAAAATTCCACTGAATAAAAGGCACGGTTTAGCAGTTATCTGCGGTTCCCCCGATCAAAAAATCCCGCCGGCACCATCAGTCATAGATTTCTGAAGGGTATAACCGTCAGAAATCCATAAAGAAGGTGATATATCATCTCTCCTCCCATATGGATGTCAGGTTGTGAGAGTCCTGTTGGTCCCCCTTTTCAGTGTGCAATTAATGCAGAGCTCCCGGGAGGCTCTATACCAAAAATTTTCGGCGCGCTTCGCGCGCAATTGTTTACGCTTACGGAGAGAGGTACGTTTTTATTGAGTGATTAATTTATTCTTATCACTTTTTACCAAAAATCATTTGAAATCTTCCACGATTTTTGCAAAGTCTTCTCAATATTTCTTGATTTTCGCTTGATCTGCGCACTTTTAGCCTTGAATTGCTCCTTTTACTATCAATAAAGGCGCGTTCACACCAAAATCGAAATCTGCTTCGTTTTGCGGCGCGGGAGCAGCAAAGCAAATCACTTTGTACGTATTTCTATGGACCCGTTCACACCAAAATCGCGTTTTGAAAAGCGTTTTGCGGGAAACGCGGCGGGTCCCGCATCGATCGATGTCAGACTGATTCAAAGCGGGAATCGTGCGATTTTTGTTCGGAGAACAATGGTAGCTCGCCATACAATAGGGTTCTTGGCACACAGGTGTTTGGATTTTTCATTGTGCTGTGCCTGAGAAGGATGTTGGAGAGTTAAATGTTTGAGAGTCGAAGGTGAAAGAAAATTCCGAATTTTTTTGTTACAAAATTAGTTCTAATTAGGAACGCAATGGTTTTTAGGCATTACATATAAAGTAAAATAGCCAAACAAATCTTCAATTGTTAGGTTTGGCTAGTGTTAAGTAATATCTCTATTCTTACACTGTATGATTTGTTGTATGTTTTTGCAGGGTAGCTTTTTCGGAGGGAAAATCAAATAATTTTCATTTAACGTAGGACGGAATGAGTCGCACCCTAAAGTTTCGGTCCATGGGCTGTAATTCAGTGACATTGATATGTACGGATCTAGAGGCAAATACAGGGGCTAAGGGTAGAAGCTTGAAGAAGCTATGGGGTATTCACAAAATTGCGAGCATTAGAATGAAGTATTTCAGTATCGTAAAATGGCCTTGAAAAGTTAAATAGGCCTATGCAACAAACAACCCCCACCACCACCATTTCCCCCTCTTTTTTTACAAATGCCGACTTTGGATTGTTGATGATGTTGGATCGAGCTTCTTGGACGTATAAAATTGGGGTTATTTCATTAAACTTTGACATAAATATTGTACTTAAGATGTCCAAAGAGGAGAAAGACGTATGCAGTAACAATTATCTTAGTACTGTCGAAGACTGTGTCAGCTGAAGCGCGACGAAAAAGAATTACACTTTAAAAAATGCTTAAGGTGTAATCTCATTTTTCATTACAAACAGTATCCATGTCGTCTCCTTCTTTCCCATGTCACTAAACAGTTGTTGATTTGTGAATTTTGTTTACCAAAACATAGTTTTCATTCCCTTCTTTAATTATTGATATATTTTTGGCCCGTGCGTGTACAAAAAGAGCCATCAAATGTCCCACATCATCTTCAGCGTAGCCTATTTACAAGTGACTATCAAAAGCCCGCTGCGGGAACCGTCGCGCTTTCCCGCTGCAGTGTGAACCCTCTGTTTTGCGGGAAACGCCGCGTTTCCCGCGGCGGGAATCGCGCGTTTTTGGTGTGAACGCACCTTAAGGTCCCTAACGTTTTCGCATTACCCATCGGTGGGGTTCTACCATAAGCCAATTATTCGTGTGCATAAACGTGATTTCAGAGGAGTCAGCATTGTAAGGATGTAAAGCAACTGATATTCATTTTTTCACCCTCCTCTTCTTATGAGAACTGAAAACTTAGTATCGAACCCACCGTCTAATTGATATACACACATAAAGGGAATTGACACCGTTAGTCATAGCAATGGTTTTAAATGTAAATTCAAATTTTCGGCGCGCCAATTGTTTCATCTAACGTCCTAAACCCGAATATCGTATAACGAAAATCAAACACTCATTATGGCAAAATTCATCTCAAGTTACCTACAAGGGCTCATAATGTTGGCGTGTAAGTTTTAAGATAACTTATATTCTCCGGAACTTCTGCAGGTACATATAGTAACTTATACTGAGCCATACACATCAAATTCCATGAAACATGAAAATCTCATTGACATAAGAACTGGAGGTCGATTTCTGTGCTCTTAAAATGCAATATTGCGAGAGCTTCCGGGGGCTTCGCCCCCTGGACCCCCACCGATGCTCCGCCCCTGGACCCCGCCAGGGGCCCTAACGCGGGCCCCTGGACCCCACGCGTAGGAACTCGCGCTTCGCGCTCGTGGTGCACCTTCGGTGCACATGAGATTTTCCATCTTGGGCCCCCCCCCCTAAAAATTTCTGGATCCGCGCCTGGTCAATATGATGTTCATCTGAGATAAAGACTCACTGACAAGTGACCCCAGGCACGCCTTTGGCAACAACTTTCTAAGAAGACGTTAACTCTTGCAGCAGTACTATAAAAAAGTCACATATCATTTGTCTTGGAGGAAATGTTTCAGTTACTAATAAACTAAGCACTTTGATAAACTCATCAAGGCAATATGAGCTTTATCATGTCACATGTCACAGATGATGATGATGATGATGATGATGATGATGATGATGATGATGATGATGATGATGATGATGATGATGATGATGATGATGATGATGGTGATGATGATGATGATGGTGATGATGGTGATGATGGTGATGATGGTGATGATGGTGATGATGGTGATGATGGTGATGATGGTGATGATGGTGATGATGATGATGATGATGATGATGATGATGATGATGATGATGATGATGATGATGATGATGATGATGGTGATGATGGTGATGATGATGATGATGATGATGATGATGATGATGATGATGATGATGATGATGATGATGATGATGATGATGATGATGATGATGATGATGATGATGATGATGATGATGATGATGATGATGATGATGATGATGATGATGATGATGATGATGATGATGATGATGATGATGATGATGATGATGATGATGATGATGATGATGATGATGATGATGATGATGATAGTGGCGTTGGAGGAGGCGGCGGCGACGATGATAATACGATGTAATTTACTTTCCTTAAGGCCCCATAAAAAAAATTACTTGTTCTCATCACTGACTTCTGAAAAAAATCCGTCGCCCGGTCCTTTTTTATTTTTTATTTTTTATTACCAACCAATTTTCAGTGTGTTCTGTCTGGGCCCTATTTTATATACTGTAGTACACACACGCTAAAGCCCAACGTTCAACTGGCACAGTATAGTACTAACTTTAGTAGCCTATGGTGCGAAACCCCCGCAGCTGGTCAGTTCGCAACGTTGAAACATTGCATTTTAATATCATTCTCATTCCTTTGTACTGAATGTACTACACGGTCTGCACATTTAGTCTAAATATATTCCCTTCAGATCGATGTAAAACTTCAAATCACCGATCCCTGTTACTTTTTGTGTTGTCACTTCAAGTTCAGTACTCCGTGGTGCAAACTTTGCCAATAGGTTTTGCTATGCATACCACATGCACGTCATTCGAGCGAAATTTCTCCACGCGAGTGGCAACTGAAAAACTTACAGTATCGTACTTGCTTGACACGGCATGCTGGCACTAGCCGACCGCGCAGTCTGTGACAGTTGTGTGTGATTCACTATCATTAAGGACTTGCAGCACATTTTAGTAAATCCACAACGGTCTGTGCGCGGCAGAGCATATTGATACAGCAATGATCGCAAGTACGGGAAGAACGTTTGATTGTGGGATTTGGTCGGAGTGATTTGGGGCAATATATTTATGCAAAAAACTTCAGAAACGATGTCAGAGATCACATTTTCTTATTTAAAAAAAATGCAGACATGGAAACGATAACGTCGGCCCGGGAGGTTTTTATTTTTTAATAAAAAATAAAAAAAAAATCCACCCGGCGTCCAAAATCGGCCCGGCCGGTGATTAGAAACAAGTAATGTTTTTTATGGGGCCTAATATAGCGCTTTCCATCAAACAAAGACCTCAAAGCCCTTTACAGTAGAGAGTAAAACAAAAGGCAGTACAGTAAAACACCTACTCATAAAATCTAAAACGAATAGAAAATGCATAAAAATACAGAAGACGAAAGTGAGATAAAATCAAAATAAAACAAAAAAATGCAATTCACATTATAAAAACACAGCAACTTACAAAAGTGATCATTAAATTGAAAGCATTTACGAAAAAGGTAAGTCTTAAGAAGTGATTTAGAAGAGGTTAAAGTTTGAGGATTTTTGAATATCATTCGGCAACGAATTCCAGAGATTGGGTGCAAAGTAAGCAAAGCTACCAGGTTCCAAACGAGCCTTTACAACTAACCTGCTCCTCTGCCCGGTACGATTGGTTATATAGTTCCGAGAGAAGAGGGACGACTGACCAGAAAGCTAAGATAATGAGAAGCGGTACCACTTACAGTTATGTACGTACACCCTAAACAAGTTGGTGAGAGGCACGTTACCCAATTAAGCGGTAACCAACCTCTTGATAAACCCATTAATCAACAATTAATGGGCAACCTTTACCCACTTTCACTTCTTTCACATACGTGCCCAGTGTTGGTGAGATTTTTACCCAATTTATTTTTAAGAGTGAAATAGGTGAATACTTAAATTCGATGCAACCAGTGGATATCAATGTAATTGAGAGTGATGTGTTCATGCGGGCTGCTAAGTTTTGAATCAATTGAAGACGTGAAAGTCGGTGGCGCTTCAGTCCATACAATAAAAATTAACAATAATCAAGATGTGAAGTAACAAATGCATGAATCAATCTTTAGTGTTGATTCGGTCTAAAGATTACGAATTTTGCCACTACGATACACAGAATTAGATGCAGACTGACAAATTTTTAAAACATAGCTTGACATGGAGCTAAGTTCATCGAAGTACACCCCTAAATTTCTTAGGCTAACAACAGGGACGGGTTTTACATGGCTGATGCTGACTCTGATTTCTAAAAGTTGAAACAAATCTCGTTTGATCCTTTCTAAATTTGATATAGAAATGAACTACTTCAGTCTTAATATCATTTTGTACTAAACGATTTTCAGCGATCCAGGTACAATACTATCATATACATTTTCAGGTATGCATAGCCAAACCAGAGAGATTTTTCACGAAAAGTAAAGCTGCTTATCAGCAGCAAAAACCATAAAATCTTAATTTTTGGCTAAAATAATATCTTCGAGTGGAGATCTATACAAGGTAAAAAGAATAGGACCTAGAAAGCTACCCCAAGGAGCTTTGCACAGCAAAGGTTCGTCACAGTGGCGTAGCTAGATATATTTCGATGTGTAATTCTGTTTAAAAACATAACAAGTGTTGTAAGTGTTTCAAATGAATTGTTTTAATTTATTTCCGACAGGCTTTGTGGGGAGCGACCGCCCACTGCCCCCCCCCCCTCTGGCTACGGCACTGGTTCGTCATCAAAACTGTGATTTCTAATACTAACGCTTCGGATACGACCACGAAGATATGACTCGAACCACTTTAGCGCATTAAAATTTATACCAAACAGATGTTCTAGACTCTGGAGCAAAATGTCGTGGTCAATTGTATCGAAAAGCGACAGTAAGGTCAAGAAGCATAAGAATACATTCTTTATGATTGTCCATAGAGACGAGGATTTCCCACAGGTACGGTAGCAAAGCAGTTTCAGCAGGCCGTCGGGCCCGGGTGTGTGGTGTGTCTCACCCCCCCCCCCCAAAGTTCGTCAGAGCGACGATAGTCGGAAAATCTGAAATACCAGTTGGCATTTCTGATATCTCAGTCTAGCACATTTTTTCCACTAATCCTATGTCAACTTTGTATATATTTTCCAACTAGATCAAGTGAGAATAATACCAAACGTTATTTTCCTCACATAAAATCGAATCAAAACTGTCCTTTTTCGGCAAATTCTTCTCAAACTATCAAAATTTTCGGGCGCTCGGCGCGCTTCAAACCTTACCTCAGTGTTGTTTTCAGGCCGTAGTCAAGGGGGCCAGGGGGCGAAGCCCCCCTTGGAAAATTTTGCGCCCCTCCTGGAAGATCAAAAATTAGCACTGCCTTAATGCATTTTAGTATGTTTCGCCCCCTCTGGAAAGTTTTCGCCCCCAGAAGCTTTTTCGCCCCCTTCAGCACCTTGTCTGGCTACGGGCCTGGTTGTTTTTATTATCAATATCTTCCAATAGCAACTTTTGGAGAAGCACAACAACAGAAGTTAAAAGCTGTTTACAAATTACCAGGTAAAAGACTGGCACTGTCAGTGGCATGTTGATTTGTTGGCAATTGAAAGTATCTCGATGCAGACTCCGAACGCAGGTTTTGTCGTGGAAATCTTATTTAATGAAAATTTCGGCTCGCTTCGCGCTCATGCGTTACGATTTGCAATCAATCTCATGAACATTATTAAGGTAATTATACAAGGCACAGTTCTACAGGGGCTAGGGGGCTTCATCCCCCCAAATTTTTCAAAGCCCACAAAATTGCGCAAAATTTTATATAGACTAATGTTGGTGAAGATATAGATATACTCAGAAAATATTCCAAATGTCTATTTATCAGGCCCGTAGCCAGTAAGTTCTGTGCAATTCTTTCTAAAACTTCAAAACATTTTCGCGCGCTAGGCGCGCTTACATCTTATTTCTATCTAGTGGTAACGTCTCCATTTCAAACATATTGGATATATTCAACGTTTCCACAGATATTGTTCTTCCGTGTAGGCGTGATTCTAGAGAAGCACGAAAATGCATCCTTGAGAAGTTTTTTACTCTTTTTCCTAACTTTAAGAAGATTCTTTCTTCAGCCTCTCCGTCGTGGCAAACATATTTTGTAAGAAAATGATTTTTCAGTGGTAAGATAAAGAATGTAATCCCCGACGACGACTATGCAGTCGCCCAACAACAAATTTCATGGTTTTGCCCAGATTCTTCAATAAAAACCCAAACTTTTTCAACTTTCTTTAATGAAAACAAAAATGTGAAATCTTTTTTCAATATAACCTCAAATTTCGACTTCGGCAACCCATTGCATCTGTCGGGGCTTCGAGTAGCTGGCCCCCAGTCAGGGCGCTTCGCCCTCATGTCGGCAAATCAAAGCACCGCCCCTGGCTGAGCCTCCATGCAGATCTTTCATTTTGGCATTGAAGTACGTGTATACCCACGAATTTCACAAATTTCGGCGCGCTTCACGCTCAATACTCACAATCAACGTTGTATCACTTATGAACATTTTAAGCACAAACGTACCAGTGAACTTTTCAAGCATAAACTAGGTGTACATTCTGAAACGCACTTGTTAGTCCTACACCCCTTCTGCTATACCTATCTGGGAGGTCTAATATCACCTTTCTGGGCCTATATACTCTCCCTCCTGCTCATTCCCCATTGCTGAAAGCTGTTCGTCTGGATTTCCTTCAAAATTAGTGAAAGTACGATAGATGTAAAGTGCTTGGCGTCATACTCTGTATCAGCGGTTCCCAACCTTTTTTCAGCTCACCGCCCCCTTTCACCGAATGGCGTTGGGGAAACGCCCCCCCCCCGTCTATCGCCTACTGTTGCCATGAAGGAAACGACAATTGCCGTACAAACACATGGTGAAATAAAGGGGAGGCATACACATACATTGTTTTTACGTACGGGTCCGACACAGGGAAGCAAAACAACAGTGCGAGATTCAAAAAGCTGACTCTCATTTGTGATGGTGAGTCACAAAGTTGAGGGTAGGGTCTTAGGGACGGAGAAACGTTTTTGAATTTTACAGATGCCAAAGGAAGGCCTACCGAAGTGTGGACAGTTCCCACACAAGGGCTCCTAATGGGTCTCAGGGACAATGTCGCAATGGGGGACCGGGGGCGAAGCCCCGGAAGCTCTGGGGTACTACCGAAATTGTCGACACAAGAATGAGGCACTGTAAGTCAATTTTGACTGTCTTCCGATTACCTATATATTTAATAACATTAAATGTTCACTAGAGATTACAGAAATCACCCATAGAGCTACTAACGAAGGTTCCCTTTGATGCTGCAAGGAGCGTTTCCAGTAGGTAGGAGGAAGAAGGATGGTAGGGGTCGCATGGGGTTTAAAAGACTTATGCCACGCAAGCTGTCCTATGGGCAAAAATAATGAGAAATAATGCAAATTGGTAAACCGTAAGATTGCATTTTTAAAAAAACATTTTTAATGTTTTACTTGTGTTTTACTTCGTAGTACATTACAAAAGTTGTCAATTATGTTACACTTCTGCAATTTTCACTTCTGTCAGTATGTCATGTTGATGGACAGCACGGGAACCTACATTCAAGGTAAAAGTGGCGGGACAATTTTTAGTCATGGCCCTTTGCTCACCACTTTCACCAGGATGCCACTAATGGGAATATGAGTTTCCTCGCGGAGAAAATTTGAAATTAATTACTGTTAGATGCGATTACGTGAAATCTAGCAATAAAGATAACTCACAAACTTTCAGTGTTGTAACGAGTCACCCTTAGGTCGAGTCGCAAGTCAAGTCAAGTCATTCGCCATATTGCTCGAGTCAAGTCAAGTCAAGCACATTTTCAAGTCAAGTCAAGTCAAGACAGAAGCTAAGTCAAGTCAAG
Source organism: Holothuria leucospilota (assembly GCA_029531755.1). Taxonomy (NCBI): domain Eukaryota; kingdom Metazoa; phylum Echinodermata; class Holothuroidea; order Aspidochirotida; family Holothuriidae; genus Holothuria; species Holothuria leucospilota. The sequence continues at coordinate 22,512 of JAIZAY010000938.1, forward strand.
TCAAGTCAGACATTTTGGTCGAGTCAACTCGAGTCAGTTGCTGAGTCTACAAGTTAACGCAAGTCACACTATCACATAATCATAGCAAATTGAAAACTGGTACTTTTTCTTTGGTGTGACCTTGAGACAACTGGTTCCTTTTTGCCTCTCTGAAGTGTACCTGTCACTGACAGCAATTTTTTCTATGATATGCTACAGGTACATTGTTTTCACATTACTTTACATGCAATTTCCCTGCACATACTAAGGTACCACGCGTAGCTTGCGCCATGAACACAGGAATGCTGAAACTACTCAAGCAAACAATGTTAATGTATATATACTGGCACAATCTCAGTTTCACTTTGCAACGTAGGCCTAACGTTAGATGTCGTCGTCCTAGAATCCACAGATGGCTACGCCATGGTGTAACATACACTTTAATCGAACGAAGTAGTCAAGGACGTAGCATGTAGCACTATGCAACTCTCGGAAATAAACTCCGTCAATAACGAAAAAAATGGCCACAACGACCGGGGGGATTTGATGTCTGAAAATGGGGGCGCAAACCCTTGTGGACTGCCAAGTGGCCCCGAAGGCCGGGACTTTGGAGCAATAATTTTATAAATGTGAGATCTAGAACTCAGAGTAGTTCGCGCGCTGAAAATATCGCAATTGTAGACTTTTAGCGATATGAGTAATAAAAAACTAAGAAAAGGAAAAGGAGAGGACTCTTGCACCCCCCCCCCTTCGCCAAACGCCTGTCCCATATTAGGGTACCGGAAATGGCACTTTCTCGCCCCTTACAACTTGCATCTAAACAATCTTCAAAAAGTCGGTAAATTTACACAGATCAATGGTGATAAAAATTTTGCTTTGAAAATTTCTGGGGGAGGGGAACGTCCCCTTTACTACGTAAGGCCATGGGGAATTCAAGGGTTCCAAAGATAATGTTAGAGTATGTACGAAGCCATGAAAAGCCAGATGTTCTACAGGAGTAAGCCGGAATCCCAAAACGATATTTAAAACGGGTGCGCGCGAAGCGCTCCGAAGAAAACACATTGAGATGTTTGATTGTAGCCTATTGTTTTTCTTTGATTTTAAAATGCAGTACTGTTTATTACATTAAAAAATTCCTACTTTGCCTGTTCTTTCCATAGAGCAGGATACAGGGCCCTATATCCTGCTCTATGGTTCTTTCTTTCATGTTTCATTTTTGTCGATGGTCTGGGACGATCCCCTCAACCGTTTTTATTAGTGTGAAAAATAAGGTAGTGTCGGTTTTGAAGTTTATCGGGTTATAGAGTATAATTATGATAGTTAAAAAAAAAACAATGAAATTTTTACGGGTAGTTTTTACATGGACATGGCCAAGGCCATTGGCAGTATAAATGTCATGCAGGGAAGTAATTTTCATTGGAGGCTACATCTTGGGAAGTTGTTGCCGGCGAAACCTTTAACCGCGAGCGCCGAAGGTGCGAAGCCGGAGGCTGAAGACTGAGTATTTTTTTTTTTAATTTGACGGCTTTTGCGGCAATTCTGGACAATTCCTTGAACAAATTCTGCTTCCCCATCTGTACTTTGAAATGCTAATGAAAAAGGTTTCTTATGAGAATCGCAAATTTAAGATGGTAACCATAAGTCAATTTGGTGAGGATGCATGATCATGGCAGTTGGTGGGGAAAGTGGACAGGAAGAGGTGTAGCGAGGGTTTTGTAAATAGTACTTTACTCAGGAGCTCCCAGTGGCGTAGTTAGATATTTTTTGTGGGGGGGGGGGGCGGGCGGGGCAAAAGCAAAAAATTTCCAACAGATTATTATCTTGAAGTAATGATTTACTATCTAAGCGTAGCGCCACCATCATCTGGCGTGTAGCGCGGGGGAAAAAATTAGATAAAATATCTCCGAGATTGCCTTAAACGACACTTCCAGGCCTTGTCAGTATCATAGCTCCCAAGCTCCAGAAAGCTAGATGCGGGTCCACCTCTGACCTGTCCGTTGGTGGACCCCCTCCCCTTTTGGAAAAGTTTGGAATTTTATAGGTGTCTACAGGCAAAATGGTAGCACTTTTTTGGCAAATCAGTCGACGTAATTTCATCAATTTGCCGCCAAAAATATCTGCACTGATACTCACAAGCTCGCAAAATTTAAAGCTTTCCAAATGATAGCGATCATTGGCTGTTTATTGTTACCCTTAATTTCTGATGCAGCACAGTTCAGGAATCACGTAGCACGTAGCACGTTTGGCGTAAACGACACCGTGCTGCTGCTAAGTGATATACCAAGGGAAGCGGGCCTGTGTTAAATTCACACCGAAATGGCATCACACACTTTCCAAAATGAGAATTTTTCTTGAATTAGTTTCTTTCACAAAAATATGTACATATCTTAAAGGAATTACCACAAGGTGAGTGTAAGATCAGTGGCGTAGCCAGGTTTTTTGTCAGGGGGGGGGGCAAAAGCACCAAGATTTCCCCCAATTAGTGATCTGCTTCCTAATAATCAGTGTTCTCCGCAGGTCCCAATTTTGTCTTGGTGCTTTCCTCTGACCTCGCTGATGTGACTGTTAGCCGTCCTGGGGGAGGGGTCTAAGGGGAGGGGTGTCCCCCTCCCCCTTTGGAAAATTTTTGCTCATATAAGGTGGGCTAGATGCAAAATGGTGCCACATTTGGTGCTAAATGTAAACTGAATACTTCACCAAGAATTCCTATTTTTTTAGGAAGCTTTTTTTTTTTTTATCTTGCTTGTCTTC
>JAIZAY010001464.1:0-14835 GCA_029531755.1 Holothuria leucospilota
ATTTTTTTTTCCCCCCTTTTTTTTAAAAAAGGGGGTTTTTTTTTTTTTTTTTTTTTTCCCCCCCCAAAACCCCCCAAAACCCCAAGGGGGGGGAAAAAAAAAACCTGATTTCCCGGGGCTGCCCCCAGAGTACAACGTCCCCAAGGAACAAGCCTAACGCCGAAGTCCCCTGACCTCTGCGAGATCCAGAGGCGAAAACGCAAAAATACCCAGAAGGGTTCTGTTCCCCGAGGAGTTACAACCCCCATGACAAAACTTTCACTTAACTGACCCAACCGACCAGTGTCCTTTCTAGACTGGCTGAATATTACAGGTCCCACCTTGAGCTCCGCCGTCGTGATCACGGATACTCCTCGCCAGGTAATTGCTTTTTTTTTTTTTCCAATAAAGTCCCCTGACCTCTCTTGCGAAAAAGCCAGGCGAAAACCAACAATACTCCCGAAGGAGTTCTGCTCCCCGAAGGAGTAACCACGTCCCAAAGGTAATTTTTTTCCAAAAGTCCCCTGACTCTCTGGGAAGGCCAGGGCGAAAACAAAACAAACCTACTCCCCCGAAAGGGCAGTTCTGCTCCCCGAAGGAGTAACCACAAGCGTCCCCAATGGAGCAAACTTTGACTTAACTGCACACCACCTGACGGTGGTCCCGTTCTAGACTGGCTGAATAGAAACAGGTCCCACCCTGGAATAGCTCCGCCTTCGTGATCACTTACACTCCTGCGCCATGTAATTGAAAAATACTCCGGAGGATAAAATTATTGCATTAGATTATTATACGTTGCGCTATGGTATATGTACTACGTCTATGACACGTTGGTTAGAGTGAAAAATGTTACTACATATTTTTTTAAAGAAATACAGTTCGTATATCTTAATATTCTTTATCTGAATTGATAAACTACTTATCTTCAGTCCAAAAAGTGTCTCTTGTTACAGATCTGATTAGTTTAGATCCGCCCTAAGCATTAATTTACAATTTTTATACCAAAACTTTTGGCCACGCCCACGTTAATAGCTTCTCCGTAAAAGGAGTTTCAGTCAGTCTGCACTCATCTGAAGGTTACAGAGTGCCTTATTGTGATATCACTAATAACCTTTACCCGAGGCAGTGTTTACGGTGTTATCACTTACCAAGTTAGGTCTACTTCTAATTTGCATTTGAAAAACATATTTTTTAGTAAATTGCTGTAAATACATAAAACGTCTGTTAAGGCTTAACAAATATTTTTCTTAATAATAAAAAAACAAATATTTTCTTAAAATTTTACAGCATATTAACTAAATTTCCATTCGTATAAAAATACAAACTTAGTTCGTAAACCAAGTGAAATACGTAAACATTCTGTAAAAATTACAGAACTTTGTATGTAAATTATAAATTACAGAAATTTGCCTAAAATTCTACAGAACTTTACTGTAAATTTACCAATTTTTTTACAGTGTAGGCTATTCCTCTCGTCAGAGCGCTATAGTTTTAAGCGGTTGGGATCCAGAGGCCCGCCAGTGTTTTAGCTAGGACATTTCTCAATGCGATATTTACTGATCTATGGCCTGGGAGAGGGGGTCCCCCTTCCCTCTGGAAAGTTTTGGAAATTGAAAGGTGCCTAGATCACATGGTGCATATATTGAGTGTATTTCTGCCCTAAATGAGGAACCTCAAAATTTACACCCGACTAGTACTTAATATGAAGCAAACTACTGACTAAAATAGGAAACCATCTAGTTAATCGGACGGGCATTATCAAAAAGATAAACAGGGGAACTATGGCACCTTCCTTTTCCTATCTAGAAAGAACGCCAACAATAAAGCTGTAAACATCTCTTCTGACCTACTACGACGGTTTGCCCTCTGGTCACATTTTTTTTTTTCGTTGACTTAAAACTGTCACTGGAGCTTTACCGTATTAGGAGCTTACATAAAATTTCATGACGTGGGACCAGGCTCTTAGCCAGACCAGGTACGAAGGGGGCGGATAGCTTCCGAGGAGGGGAGCGAAATATACTGACTGCAGTAATGCATAGTAATTTTTGATAGTCTAGGGAATTTTTCCAGTGTTGCTTCGCCCCTGCCCTCTACCCCTTGGTTTTACGGGGGGGCTTTTTGGGTCCAGGGGCCCGCTTATGGACCGCTGGTTGGTCCAGGGGTAAACCTCCCGGAAGCTCTGAGGTTTAAGCATATCTCTGGGTAAAAAATTTAGTCTCAGGATGGATGTATTTTGGCTCATAATGCATCATCAAATGCAAAGATTCCCAATAATTTTAATGTATTAGGCTATTCCTCTCGTCAGGGTGCTATAGTTTTAAGCGGTTGGGATCCAGAGGCCCGCCAGTGTTTTAGCTAGGACGTTTTCTCAATGTGGCAATTACTGATCTGTGGCCTGGGGGAGGGGTCTAAGGGGAGAGGCGTCCCCCTCCCCTTTGGAAAGTTTTAGAAATTGAAAGGTGCCTAGATCGCAAATGGTGCAATATTTGAGTGGATTTCTGCCCTAATGAGGAACCTCAAAATTTACACCCGGGTAGAATGTGCTTGTCAGATTTTTTTGTGCGACTTTGTCGCCGTTTATGCGACATTTTCGCACAAATAGGGGCTGGCTAAAACACTGAGCCCACCTTAGGGCCCCTGGTGGGGGTCCACGGGGCTTCGCCCCCGGAAGCTCTGAGGTTTTAGCATAATCTCTGGGTAAAAAATTAAGTCTCATGCAGGACAGGTATACGTTGGTTCATAATACATTATCAAATGCAAATATTCCGAATATTTTTAGGGTGTTAGGCTATTCCTCCCGTCATGCCACTATACTTCAGGAGCTGAACCTGCCGTTCAGAATTGGAACACTATGCGTTTAGCATTTGAACATTACGTGCGTCAGGCGTTCAAATACGACAAGCGTTCAAATAGGTGTCCGGCGTTCAAAAAGGGAGCAAAAGTGTTCAGAATCTTAACACAAGCGTTCAAAATATGCTTTGAACGCAAGGATGGGTTCTGTATCTGTTTCATTTTGGTGTTCAAAGATTAAAAGCCTGAGATTACAGTGAAGGGAAGACACGCGCGGCACGCATTATTTTTTCCCAGGATGCATTACTTTTTTCCCAGGATGTTTGTGGGTAAACCGGATCCTCAGGGGATGGCAAAATGGTTTTGAAGTCAATGTTAGGGTTTAGAAAACGGGCTAAGGATGCCCTCTCCATGGGTAATCGGGTGCTGCTCCCTATGGTGATGAGAAAGTGAGGAATAATGTGCAAAAAGTGGTTTTTCAAGAATGTCATATGACCCAAAATAGTGCGCCTATACGGAAGCCTTTAATTCCCTTTCTTTCCCCGAGTTGCCGACGGACTCAGTCACTCGACGAATTACACCGACGATCGTTGATACGACCGTATACGGCACTCACATGCATAATCAATATACCGACGGGCCTTCAGCTTAAATGGACCAATTAGATGAAAAGCCGAAAATCGAAATAGCCGATAACAGACTGGCCACGCGCTCCCGTTCTCTCTTTCTCTTTTTTCTTTTCATTCTCTTTCTTCCCTTTCACTCCCTTGCTTTGCTTTTCCTTTCCCTTCTTCTCTGTTCTTTTCTTCCTTTCCTCTTTTCCTCTTCTTTTCCTTTCCCTCTACCCTTTTTGCCGACAGACCGAAAATTTGCCGACGGCGACCAAATATTGGGGGTGTGACACCCCCACACCCCGGCTCCCTACGGCCCTGCCAGAATCTCGGGATACATCGAACCTGCACAAAATATTTAATACAATGCCCTTGCCGAAATTTATTGCAGGAGGGGGATATATTTTACATATCCCACTAACCCATTTTGTTGGGGGATACAACCCCCATTCCCCTAGGATCGCCGACCCTGTCCAAAATCGTGATCAATCAATAGCTGTGATCATTTAGTTATAGTATACAGTATTCGGCGAAAGACAAACGGCGGGGGGTCACTTTGTAGGGAGGACGATTGAGTAAAACGCAATGCTTGTCATCACTGGCAAGGGCCAACCGCCGACAGGTGTTCTTTCTTCTTTCCTCTAGACGATCGAACATGAATAGACCTGGATCCTCCTACCGTGCGGGTTTTCAAAACAGTTTGTGGCGCCTGTTCGCGCTATGTTTGCACACTATACGTCCGCAGGGTCGTAGGCTGGGACCCTGAATGAAATATCGTTGGGAGGGGGGTGAGTTCATGACACCACCTAAGCGGAGCACCACTTGACGTGCCTACAAATAGTTGACGTCCAAGGGGACCCTTGCTTTTTCACCTGTGTATGGGTGTGATCCAGGGGGAGGGTGGTGACGGGAGTGGTAAATGTAAAGTCTGGCTTAGGTGCAAAATTGTGCTATCTTTGGCAAAGCTTTGAACTAATCATATCTTTAAAATTGTTATTTGTGATATTCTTCCTCTTTTTTGGCTGGGCGTAAGGTAAGAGGTGCTGTCCAAGATAAGGGGACGACACCCTATGCAAATGATGCTATCTTTGATAAAGCTTCGTAAAGCGTTGTATATGCTTAGGGATCCTCATTACTTAGTGTTTTTTTTTTCTGTTTTGCTAGAGTGTAATTGATGGGGATGATCTTTCCTAGGGAGAGGATGACATCTCTACTCTTTGAGAAATTGTCTTGTTTCTGAGAAACTTTCCTAGAGCCAAAATTGTGTTATCTTTGGTAAAGCTTTGGACTGATTACATGATTTGAAATGTTAATTAACTGATTTTTTTATATATTAAAGAAAGATTTGAAAGTGGGTATCTGGGAACGTTATTGGTTGCCCTGGTTTAATTTACTAGATTTGGATTTGTAGGTATTTTCGAAACGTTACAAAGATATTTTCTTTGATGTATTATTTATTTTTACAAACGATTGTTGACAGGCAAATGTTAAAGTCTACTTTATCACCCGTATTTTATTGTGATGTTAATTTATGTGATTGGAAAACATTGTAATAAGTGACAATTAAATGAGGAAAAAAAAAACAACTGATTTTTTTCGGCTGTGGTATGACACCCTACAAGGTTGGTACCCGGTGCGGGCTTCTGCCTTGCGCTTTTAGTAGGCCTATGCAACTTGGGGAGCCACCATTGATTGGCACCTAGCCCTACCAGAAGGCCCGGAACCGGGCCCTGGGGAAATGACATATTTTAGATCTTAAAGTTTCAGTCCTTTAGAAACAAATTTAAATTTCACGAAGAAATGTACGATTTAATTTAAAGGAAACAATGCAGTCACCCCATCTTGAATTAGTGTACCCAGGTATCCTATTTCATGAATGGCTGTTGAGAATCATGTAACAATGTTTCTCACCGAATCGTGAAATTCACTTATAGAGTAACTCCTTGGTTTATGCAATATTTATACTTATTATGAAAGATACTTGAAGTGAAATAAGAGGACACTTGTGAGATTTAGCTGTTGTTTCAAAATAAGTTTGGGGCGACAGCTTACGCCCTTTTCAATTCAAAGTTACTTTACAAGCTCATTGAGTTTACGGAATAATTAAGGGTAGGCCTAATCACAGGATGGTCCAAAACGGTAATCATCGTCTATTTCATCTTTAGCCAGCGTACATACTGTTGTGTTCAAGTGTTGTATCTTGTAGGACGAAATGGGTTGGTTCGTCAGGAAGAGAAGCCCACGCAAGAACGCGTCCACGGCGGGGGTCCGCAGACCTTCCCGGGAAAATTTTGGGGAAAAGGAACCCTTATATGCAATTTTCCAGGTTTGGGGGCCTTGAAATTAAAATTTGAACAGTGAAACTTTCAGCATTTCAGTTTTTTCCTCAAGCACCTCAACTTACATCTACGGTTTGGAATCTCAGGAGGGCAACTGCCCTTGCCCCTGCAGGCTACGGCCTTGGTTTAATTTACCTGAACACAGCTGCAACAAAGCTGGATGTCAATTTTGTAAAGTCGTAGGCGTAGGAAAGTATTCTGAAGTGGGGTACGGTGGGGGTGGGGTGGGAAAAATGAAACCGTGTGCCGTGACTTATCCACCAGTCACTTGTCACACAGTTTCATTTTGCCCACCCCCACCCCACCATACCCCACTTCAGAATACTTTCCTACGCCTACGACTTTACAAAATTGACATCCAGCTTTGTTGCAGCTGTGTTCAGGTAAATTAAACCAAGGCCGTAGCCTGCAGGGGCAAGGGCAGTTGCCCTCCTGAGATTCCAAACCGTAGATGTAAGTTGAGGTGCTTGAGGAAAAACTGAAATGCTGAAAGTTTTACTGTTCAAAATTTTTAATTTCAATGCCCCCAAACTGAAACTTGCATATAATGTTCCTTTATTCCCAAATTTTCCCCGGGAAGGTCTGCGACCCCGCCGTGGACGCGTCTTGCTTGGGCTTCTCTTCCTGACGAACCACCCCATTTCGTCCCTACAAGATACACACTTGAACACAACGTTTACGCTGGCTAAAGATAAATAGCCTACTGTTACCGTTTTGGGACCATCCTGTGATTAGGCTTACCTTAATTATGCGTAAACTCCAATGGGCTTTAAAGTAACTTTGACTGAAACGGGCGTAACTTTCGCCCCAAACTGTATTTTTGAAACACAGCTAAATCTCACAAGTGTCCCTCTTACTTACTTCAAGTATCGTTACTAGAATCAGTAAGTATAAATTATTGCAATAATCGCTAAGTAGAGTTTACCTCTATGCTAAGTGACTTTGCTCGATTCGATGGTAGAAACATTGTTACATGATCGTCAGGAATTTACTCAATTTCATGAAATAGGATACGACCTGGTACAACTGAATTCAATATGGGTTGACCGTGCATTTGTTTCCATTTAAAGTTAAATACGCGTTATCAGTCTTCGTGATAATTATGTACCTAGAATTTTCTTTCTAAAGGAGACTCCGTGAACTTAGCTGTGGTGTTAGCGACACTCGCTCAAAACATATGTTCCGTTTTGCCCCAGGGCCCGGTACCGGTGCTTCTGGTACAGGTGCTAGGTGCCAGCGTGTCTGTATGGCTCTGGCTTGCTCCCCAAGGTTTGCGCCTCTTCGAGGCCTACTACAGGAGTCGTGCAAGGTGCAGGGAGATTACACCGCCCTGCGCTCGTTTCACCATACCTTCGTAGGGGTGAAAGTTCTTCGTATGCCGCAACAGCCGTGAAACTATTCAAGAGAACACGTTGGTTTTTTTTTTTTCCTCATTAATTTGTGCAAACTTTATTTACATGTTCTTCCAATCACATAAATTCACATCACGAATAAAAATAAACGGGTGATAAAGTAGACTTTAACATTTTGCCTGTCAACAAGCGGTTGTAAAAATAAATAATACATACAAAGAGAAAATATCTTTGTAACGTTTCGAAAATACCTACAAATCCAATCGAGTAAATTAAACCAGGGCAACCATAACGTCCCATGCATCCCACTTTCAAATCTTTCTTCATATTATAAAAAAATCATTAATTGAACAATTTTCAAATCATGTATTCCAGATCACAAGCGTGAAACCTCTACACAATTTTTCTCTAGGAAAGTTTCTCAGAAACAAGACAATTTCTCAAAGAGTAGAGGTATGTCATCCTCCCCCTAGGAAAGATCATCCCCATCAATTACACTCTAGCAAAACAGAAAAAAACACTAAGTAATGAGATCCCTAAGCATATACAACGCTTTACGAAGCTTTATCAAAGATTCATCATTTGCTAGGTGTGGCGTCCCCTTACTCTTGGACAGCACCTCTTCTACCTACGCCCAGCCAAACAAAGAGGAAGAATATCACAAATAACAATTTTAAAGATATTATTAGTTTAAAGCTTTGCCAAAGATAGCACAATTTTGCACCTAAGCCAGGCCTTACATTTACCACTCCCGTCACCACCCTCCCCCGGGATCACACCCATACACAGGTGAAAAAGCAAGGGTCCGCTCGGACGTCAACTATTTGTAGGCACGTCAAGTGGTGCTCCGCTTAGATGGTGTCATGAACTCAACCCCCCCCCCCCACGATATTTCATTCAGGGTCCCAGGCTACGACCCTGCGGACGTATAGTGTGCAAGCATAGCGCGAACAGGCGCCACAAACTGTTTTAAAAACCCGCACGGTAGAAAGATCCAGGTCTATTGATGTTCGATCATCTAGAGGAAAGAAGAAAGAACACCTGTCGGCGGATGGCCCTTGCCAGTGATAACAAGCATTGCGTTTTACTCAATCGTCCTCCCTACAAAGTGACCCCCCGCCATTTGTCTTTCGCCGAATACTGTATACGATAATTACATGATCACAGCTATTGATTGATCACGATTTTGGCCAAGGTCGACGATCCTAGGGGAATGGGGGTTGTATCCCCCAACAAAATGGGTGGGTGGGATATGTAAAGTATATCCCCCTCCTGCAATAAATTTGGGCAAGAGCATTGTCTTAAATATTTTTGTAGGCTCGATGTATCCCGAGATTCTGGCAGGGCCGTAGCGAGCGTGGGTGTGGGGGTGTCACACCCCCAATATTTGGTCGCCGTCGGCAAATTTTCGGTCTGTGGGCAAAAATGGTAGAGGGAAAGGAAAAGAAGAGGAAAAGAGGAAAGGAAGAAAAGAACAGAGAAGAAGGGAAAGGAAAAGCAAAGCGAGGGAGTGAAAGGGAAGAAAGAGAATGAAAAGAAAAAAATAAATGTAGAGAACGGAGCGGGGCGTGGCCAGTCTGTTTATCGCTATTTCGATTTTCGGCTTTTCATCTAATTGTCCATTTTAAGCTGAAGGCCTGTCGGAATATTGATATCATGTGAGTGCCGTTATACTGTCTATCAACTATCGTCGGTGTATTCGTCGATGACTGGTCCGTCAGCACGGCGGGAAAGAAAGTGAATTAAAGGCTTCCGTATAGGCGCACTATTTTGGGTCATATGACATTCTTGAAAAACCACTTTCTGCACATTATTCCTCACTTTCTCATCACCATGGAGAGCAGCATTCGATTACGCATTGAAAGGGCAACCTTAGCCCGTTTTGTAAACCCTAACATTGACTTCAGAACCATTTTGCCATCCCCTGAGGATCCAGTTTACCCACAAATATCCTGGGAAAAAAGTAATGCATCCTGGGAAAATATAATGCGTGCCGCGCGTGTCTTCCCTTCACGTTAAATCTCAGCTTTTAATATTTGGAACCCCAAAATGAAACATATCAGAACCCATCTGTGCGTTCACAGCCTATTTTGAAACGCTTGTTTTAATGATTCTGACATTGTTGCTCCCTTTTTTGAACGCCGGACACCTTTTGAACGCTTGCCGGTATTGAACGCCTGACCGCACGTATGTTTCAAATGTGTACGCATAGTGGTTCAATCTGAAACGGCAGGTTCAGCATCCTGAAGTCTAGTGCATGACGGGAGGATAGCCTAACACCCTAAAAAATATTCTGAATATTTTCATTTGATAATCTATTATGAAACAAAGTATACCTGTCCTGCATGAGACTTAATTTTTTACCCAGAGATTATGCTAAAACCTCAGAGCTTCCGGGTGCGAAGCCCCGTGGAACCCCACCAGGGCCCTAAGTGGGTCCTAGTTTTTTAGCCAGCCCCTATTTGTACGACAATGTCGCATAAAACGGCGACAAGTCCACAAAAAAAAACTCTGACAAGCACTTCTACCGGGTGTAATTTTGAGGTTCCTCATTAACAGGGCGGAAATCCACTCAAATATTGCACCATTTGCGATCTATGCACCTTTCAATTTCCAAAACTTTCCAAAGGGGAGGGGGACACCTTCCCCTTAGACCCCTCCCCCAGGCCACAGATCAGTAATTGCCCCATTGAGAAAACGTCCTAGCTAAAACACTGGCGGGCCTCTGGATCCCAACCGCTTAAAACTATAGCACCCTGACGAGAGGAATAGCCTAATACATTAAAATTATTGGGAATCTTTGCATTTGATGATGCATTATGAACAAGAATATATCCATCCTGAGACTTAATTTTTTACCCAGAGATATGCTTAAACCTCAGAGCTTCCGGGAGGTTTACCCCTGGACCCCACCAGCGGTCCTAAGGCGGGCCCCTGGACCCCAAAAGCCCGTAGCCAAGGGGTAGAGGGCAGGGGGCGAAGCACCCTGGAAAAATCTCCCTAGACGATCAAAAATTACTATTGCATTATTGCATTCAGTATATTTCGCCCCCTCCTCCGGAAGCTATCTCGCCCCCTTCAGTACCTTGTCTGGCTACGAGCCTGGTCCACGTCATGAAATTTTATGTAAGCTCCTAATACTTGTAAAGCTCAGTGACAGTTTTAAGTAACGAAAAAAAAATTGTGACCAGAGGGCAACCGTCGTGGTAGGTACAGAGAGATGTTTACAGCTTATTGCTGGGTCTTTCTATATAGGAAGAAGTGCATAGTTCCCCTGTTTATCTTTTTGAATAATGCCCTGTACAGATTAACTTAGATGGTTTCCATTTACGTCAGTAGCTTGCTTCCATATTAAGATACTAGTCGGGTGTAAATTTTGAGGTTCCTGATTAGGGCAGAAATCCACTCAAATATTGCACCATTTGTGATCTAGGCACCTTTCAATTTCCAAAAATTTCCAGAGGGGAGGGGGAACCCCCTCCCCCAGGCCACAGATCAGTAAATGTCGCATTGAGAAATGTCCTAGCTAAAACACTGGCGGGCCTCTGGATCCCAACCGCTTAAAACTATAGCGCCCTGACGAGAGGAATAGCCTACACTGTAAAAAAAAATTGGTAAATTTACAGTAAAGTTCTGTAGAATTTTCAGCAAAATTTCTGTAATTTATAATTTACATACAAAGTTCTGTGATTTTTACAGAAGTTTTACGTATTTCACTTGGTTTACGAACTAAGTTTGTATTTTTATACGAATGGAAATTTACAGTTAATATTCTGTAAAATTTTAAAGAAAATATCTGTTTTTTATATTTAAGAAAATATTCTGTAAGCTTAACAGACGTTTTATGTATTTCCAGCAATTTACTAAAAAATATGTTTTTCAAATGCAAATTAGAAGTAGACCTAACTTGGTAAGTGATAACACCGTAAACACTGCCTCGGGTAAAGGTTATTAGTGATCTCACAATAAGGCACTCTGTACCCTTCAGATGAGTGCAGACTGGACTGTAACTCTTTACGAGAAGCTATTAAAGTGGGGTGGCAAAGTTTTGGTATAAAAATTGTAAATTAATGCTTATGGCGGATCTAAACTATCAATCTGTAACAAGATACACTTTTTGGACTGAAGATAAGTAGTTTATCAATTCAGATAAAGAATATTAAGATATACGAACTGTACTTCTTTAAAAAATATGTAGTAACATTTTTCACTATAACCAACGTGCCATAGACGTAGTATATATACCATATACCATATACCATAGCGCAACGTATATTAATCTAATGCAATATTTTTATTCCTTCCGGAGTATTGTTTCAATTACCTGGCGCAGGAGTGTCCGTGATCACGACGGCGGAGCTTCCAGGGTGGGACCTGTTCTATTCAGCCAGTCTAGAACGGGACCACTGTCAGGTGGTGTCAGTTAAGTCAAAGTTTGTCCCTTGGGGACGTTGTTACTCCTTCGGGGAGCAGAACTCCTTCGGGAGTATTGTTTGGTTTTCGCCCCTGGCTCTTTCGCCAGAAGAGTCAGGGGACTTTTGGAAAAAATTACCTGGGGACGTTGTTACTCCTTCGGGGAGCAGAACTCCTTCGGGAGTATTGTTTGGTTTTCGCCCCTGGCTTTTCGCCAGAGAGTCAGGGGACTTTTGGAAAAAAAGCAATTACCTGGCGCAGGAGTATCCGTGATCACGACGGCGGAGCTCCTAGGTGGGACCTGTAATATTCAGCCAGTCTAGATCGGGACCACTGTCGGGTGGTGTCAGTTAAGTGAAAGTTTGTCCCTTGGGGACGTTGTAACTCCTTCGGGGAACAGAACTCCTTCTGGGGTATTGTTTGGTTTTCGCCTCTGGCTCTTCGCCAGAGAGTCAGGGGACTTCGGCGTTAGGCTTGTTCCTTGGGGACGTTGTTACTCCTTCAGGGAGCAGAACTCCTTCGGGAGTATTGTTTGGTTTTCGCCCCTGGCTCTTCGCCAGAGAGTCAGGGGACTTTTGGAAAAAGCGTTTAACTGCATCCGGTTTGTCCCTTGGGGACGTTGTTACTCCTTCAGGGAGCGAACTCCTTCCGGAGTATTGTTTGGTTTTCGCCCCTGGCTCTTCGCCAGAGAGTCAGGGGACTTTTGGAAAAAAGCTCGGCGTTAAACTGCATCCGGTTGTGGAGTTTGTGTAAACGTGGGAGTAATGAGGTTACCCTTTGCCACAACTGCCTCCGGGGCACCCTTGGGCAAGGTGCACATGTATTTGCCCAGTGCTTTTTAAGTGCTGTTGCCTTTGGGCGTAGTGTTGCCATCGGGCGTAATGTTGCCTTTGGGCGTGGTGTTGCCTTCGGGCGTGTTGTTGCTTTTGGGCGTGTTGTTGCCTTCGGGCGTGGTGTCGTCCTCGGGCGTGTTGTAGCCTTTGGGCGTGTGGTTGACGGGTGGGACTTTGTTTTGGGGTGGTTTGTGGTTGGGCTAGGGTGTTGTTTGGGGGCTGGCTGCAGTGGCAGTTTCTGAATCTCAGTAGTAACAAGGACCCTTTTGTTCCCTGTTGCATGGTGTGTATAGTTTGTTTGGCATTGTGTTTGCGATCCGACAGGGTTTTTGTTTGGGTTTGGGGTTCTCCTTTAGTTTCTCAGTGCCTGTTTCTACGTACTTAAAAAGCTCTCGGCGTTCTGGCTCCTTGCCAGATATACGAAGGCACATTGGAACAAGTAACATCTTCGTTGCCATGGTCCAGGCCTATGGTCACCACGATCATTATGATGAAAGGTCACATTTTCTGTATTTTTACATAGATTATCTGTAATGTCAGATTACAGAGTTTTCCTGGAAACTCTGCTGCTAGAAGTTTCCTGTTTTTTTACAGATTTTTTTTAACAGTGTAATACATTAAAATTATTGGGAATCTTTGTATTTGATGATATATTATGAACCAAAATATATCCATCCGGAGACTTAATTTTTCACCCACGGATATGCTTTTAAACCTCAGAGCTTCCGGAGGCTTTACCCCTGGACCCCACCCGCTAAAGCTCGTTTTCGCGCTATTCATTACCACATCTGTCGGCAAAACATAATCTCAACACCCCCCTCCCCAAAAATAACACCTTCACTACGCCCCTGGATTCTGGAGAATTTTTTCGAAATTTCAGCAAAATATTTTCTGCGCTTTAGAGATAGCATCGTCTTCTGTTATAGTTTGGATTCATACAACAAAATAGAGAACCCCTACCGATACGCCATAACATATGTATCCTACAAAGATTCTGTAAAAGTTGGGAAATTGGAAATTCATCCTCAGTTGCATAGCTGTTCTATTCTATTTGTTCCATGGTGCGTATCTTAGAGATTTGAGAATCTCGTCGGTAGACCATGGAGCTAGGGTAGACGATGGATACGATACAATGCAAGTTAGAGGGTCATTCTCCCGGAGGGTTGAACTGGTTCTTTCATCTATGAATACAAATACTTTTGTTCTAACTTTTCAAATCTTTCATGAAAATATGCTATGCATGCAGGCCCCATAGTCAGACTAGATACTGAAGAATGAGAGATTGCTTGGGGCGGAGATATTTTTAGAGGAGAGAGATATACCAAAATGATATTAGGCTATTTGTATAGGCAAAATTTTTTCTAGGGTGGAGGGGCTCCCTTGCGTATCGGCTACAAGTTAGCCTATAATGTGATAGTTTTCTTCCTATCCCCACCTCTCTGTAGTTTTCCTTGCCCAAACCCGAATCGGCAAATTTGTAGGAAAGAAAGGTTCACACCAAGCCCATAGCCGGGTGATAGAGGGCAAAATCCCCGGTGCAAAAAAAAATCGCCCCCAAGAATAACAAAAATTACCATAGCCTTGATACATTTTTAGTATGTCTCCCTCCCCATGGAAGCTTTTTCGGCCCCCCTCCCCGTCAGGTCTTGTCTGGCTACGGGCGCGGTTCACACTCCTTAAAGGGCAAACGGTAAAGAAATCCCGTCCATATGTCATCGTCCAGTGGCGTACCCAGGATTTCTCTGAGGGGGGGGGGGCACGCAGTATGTTGTACGATCGCCGGCCTGAGGGAGGCCTAAGGGGAAATCCCCTTTGGAAAATTTTGAAAAAATAGGTGTCCTTACATTCAACCTGGTGGCTCATATGCTACCTTTCGAAGTACAATTTGTGTTAAAATTCTTAGCCATTTTTAGGAACTAAAAAAAGAGTCCCTGGGCTGGGGTAGTGGAATAAGGGGAGGGGTGCCCCTCCTACCCTTTGAAAGTTTTTGAAAAATTAGGTGTCATTACATGCAATCTGGTGTCACATATGTTACATTTCGAAGTAAAATTTGTGTTAAAAAATTTACGTATTTAAAAAAAATGGGCATCTGTGAGGGGGCATGGCCCAATGCTCCCCCTGCGTACGCCACTGCCATCGTCCATGACCCAGAGATTAGACGTGGTAATCAGTATTTTTACTCGCACCAGCTTCCAGTTCTTGTCTTGCAGCGGTATTGGGGTAGAATACACTGTTTGTTATCCGTACAAAGATCCATAGAAATTCTAAGCAGTGAAAGCTAAGGATAACACTGGTAAAGACAGCACATAACAGCCATAACGCGTGCGCTTCGAACTCAGACGGTTGTTTTGTGATGACATTTTGTGGCATTAATCAGTTGTCAGAAAGTTTACCGAAAGAACGGACATGGTATTTTGCGGTTTAGTCTGTCACGTTCTTCCTTTCTTATGGCGGCGTTATAAATTTGTGCATAATTTATCTCTTATAACTAAAGCATAAGGCACCAAGCCCCCTAGCC
>JAIZAY010000381.1:0-52575 GCA_029531755.1 Holothuria leucospilota
TTTTTTCTTTATTTTTTCTTCGTTTTTTCAAGCTTTTGATTTTCCAGGGGGGCAAGTGCCCCCCCCTTGCCCCCCCCCCTCCGGACGCCCAAAATTTTTGAGGAAAGGTTTGAAATGGTCACGGGTTTATACATTCTCACTTTAGCGCGTGTAATTTTCTTTCTGGTTGGGTGTAGAGAGGGGTGCTGTTTAAGGCCACTCCTCTTAAAGGAAGTTCTGTCTTAGTAGGGTCGCTCGGATTTAAAATGGTGCTATCTTTGACTAAACTTTTAAGCGATAATATTAAGAATCCTTATTTTAAGGGTTTGTTGGCTGTAGCATGGAACGGTACAATATGCCCCAGCCGAAGGCTTAGTTGGGACCTTTCCTCCCTGTGCGCTACTTCGTACCACCATCGGTTAATACGTAGCGTATATAGGTGTATCTTTTGTTAAAAGTGTAGGGCTGTAACCTGGACGAAATCCTTAGGGGGGCTTTTCATGACTGACACTAGCTATGCAGATCACCAAGTGGTGTGCCTACAAGTAGTTGACACCCAGGAGGACAATTCCCTTTTCGCTTGTGCATGCGCGTCATCCTGGAGGAGGGTACTTCCAATTTTTGGAGCTGGGCGTGTCAAGAGCCTGCAGTATTGTTATCCATATTTTCAACCAGTTCTTGGCAGAGTTTACTTGGAAAACTTTAGGGAAAGTTGACTTGGTGGTTTTGCAGAGTACATAGCAGAAAACAATTACTGCCTTATGTTAAAGTTGCCTTTATCTGCTTTAAGGAATAAAGATTGTAGTGAAAAGTAAATTTTTAACATGGGCTCGTCCAGTGTACTGTATAACTGGAGCTGCATCATAACTAACTTTCGTCTTGCAAAAGAAGATAATTCATAAGGTAGAAATAGTGTAAAACATTTCACATGGTTTGACATGATTGAGGGTCTTGACCACTGCAAGTGGCACATATCTCACTAGAGTATAGAGAGAATGAGATCCTTAGGTAAACCGCATACATGCAACATTTAAGTCACTAGTTGATAATACTTCCTTCAGCAGTCCTTTTGAATGAAACTGCAGACTCACCATGTTTTATGACCCATCAGCCACACTAAGTATCTTCCAAACATTTTTTGGTTCAAATATCTGTACAAGTAGTTCTTAAACTTATACCTAATGTAATACTTGTATATTTTTTCACAGCTTTCAGCATAATGTTCTAGACTTACCAATATGCAGTTGGAGACAACATTTTTCTCGTCTTTGGATAAGTAAATTGACAAACTGGTGGAATGATTTAAGCAACCTTAAGGTGCAAGTGGGCCGAAAATTCAAAGTGAGCTGGAATTATTGGAGGTTTGTTTTCGATTATGCTAGTACAGCAGGGTGTTTTGTAGGACAATAGGCAGCATCCCTCAGCACACATTTGGATCATGAGTTTCTACCACTGTACTCCTTAAAAGCAGTATGCCTAATTTTAAATTTTTTAGACTTGAAACTTTGTCACAGATAGCACCATATTGCATGCAAGCCACTGTTTATGCACAAAAAGTTTGTTAAGCAGAAGCTTGTCCTTACTTTGGAAAGGAGACTTTAGACCAAAATTTCTCTTAAAAATGTTAAAGAGGAACTTGATTGTCAGCATTTCCGTGCAATTTTACTATGTCATGTTCTTGAGATATTAGCAACAAGTAATTTTCACATATTCCATCAAGTGTAAACTTCGAGTTTGAATTCAGAATGATGACCAATGTTATCTCCTTTTTCAAAATTAATCTTCTGTTTTACACTTATAATTGTGGTGCATCATGATCTATATTATGAATACACCCCAGACACTTACATTGTATTACCTTTACGTGTCCATAAGGCAAAATAGCAACCATCCAGTCAAAGATCGGATCACCATGTTGAAAAAATAAGATAGTGCAAAACATTTATCATCAGCATAAATCCATGAAGTCATGCCTATCTGCCCCAACCTCACTTTTGATAGAACATGTGATACTTTCAGTATTCACTTTTCAAAATCTTTCTATACCAAAAATAGTCAGCAGTCATAATCAATATTATCTAAGTATAACATGCAAAAGGCAAATACTCAAATGTGTACAATTTAAATTTGAAGGCAGTTTATCTCCAGCTGAATAGTTATCTAACCTCAATGACCATGACTAATTCGACTCATTTTTCCAGAGCTACCGACTTCCAGGTCGGACTCTGATGTTGGTTGTAATCTAATGTCCCTGTTTTGTTCAGCTACTCCCATGGCAAGGTGTCACCAAAGCTATAGGCGTAGTTGCTTATTGGAGCAATGAAATAAAAAACATCCATGTAATACCATCTTGAGAAATATTAGTTGGTGATTTTTCTCTGCAAACTGCAAAGCTTGGACTGATTTCCATAAGAGAAAACTTGCATCTTGTTTATACCACATAGGTGAGCTGAACAGCCCAGACAAAAGAGGCAAAGAGGAGTGTGAAAGTGAGCCAGCAGTATTATTTATGACGATCTCTGTTTGCAGAGCGTAATGGCCATCTCATCAAGTACCTTGAATTATCCATTGCTGGGCATCCAGTAGTAGTATTGATTTGGAAACGTTTCCCCATGTTTCTCTACAGAGTGTTTAAAGTTAGGCAAAACATACTGCAAGTGCTTCTCGGCACAAAGACTTGCACTACATACAATGACCTGGTACCATTTCTTATCATGGTAATAAGCCATTCCAAATTTGAGTGAAATTTTTATCCCCTGGACTCTTATGCTATAGGCGGTGCTTGACTTCGTCAATTTACACACCTGCAAACATGTTCTGTTGGGATCTCATGCTTCTTTCAGTACCCACTGCCCCCGTCCCGGGATCACACTAATGCAATTTAATTATTTATGTAATCATACCCTTAAAGGGATCAGGGGTATGTGCTGTGGTGGATTCAGGTATGAAATTTTAATTAGTAATCTCCTAATGAACTAAAAAAAATCCATTTGAACTGACTGTTTTTGTTTGTTAGTCAGGATATTAACCTTAAACGCACTGCTTTTTACCATGTCTACCACTGTACTGCAATGGACATCTATTTTACAAAGACTGTCAGGTAGGCTTTGGTACGCTTAGGATTTGATTTCCAGGATTGCAACGTTTCAGCCCATACTTGAAATTAATTTTCTAAACTTGAGTTACTGTTTTTCTGAATAGAGTGAGGCTGGAATGAAGGGTCCTGCAACATATAATGGGAATTTGGGGTTTTTCTTTTTGGGCACAAGTGTTTTTGCCCTAATTTCTAAGCCTTTTAGAAAATGTTGCCAGAATTGCTACAGATTCTGCTAAAATGTTGGGGTTTTCAAACAGTGCCCGTACCCCCACCTCATACGCCTATGTTCTGGAATAAAAAAAATGGCCCACAATGGACTTCAGAGCTGTACTCAGACTCACCGCTTGAGTCCACTCAAATAAAAGATGTGGAGCTTGCTTAAGGCTACGTTGTTTTTGTGCACAATGTTATATGTACAAATATAACACCCTCAACAAAATTGATAGGTACCCCAGACCATAAAAATGACTTTTTAAGATGGCCCAATGGGATAATTTCACTTCTTAGAAATGCAAACCATGTGGATGTTATACTCCATTCGTAGGTAGATCGGGATCCAACTGGGTTCACCATTGTTTTTAATAGAATGGGAAATAGCCTAGACATGGCTTTTACTGCACTCAGACTTGGTCAGCTATTAGGGTACTGGACTCTAAGTGGGCCCGTACTCCAGTCATGGACTCTGAAGCATCCCTAGAGAATTTTGAATGAAAAGTTACATGGAATGGTTGAACATTTGATTCGTAGTATTATGAATAGTGACCTACCCACGATCTTTTTTTTTTTTATTGATCCGTCTTTGTCCATCATGTGACATACTTAAAGTTTGATTAGTGAAATGTATTTTGTAGACGCTAATCTGTACCAAAAGTTTTACATTAACCTTCTTGTTTTTGTTTTAGGACATTTCAGATGCAGAAGTGGACGGCAGTATGTCATAAACTTTTTTTTGTAATTGGAGAAGACAAGAAAACTATTTCTATCAATGTAGATGGAAATGTGGTCACGGAAGATATTGATAATTTTCCTAGGTCAGTAGCAATGTATTTTTGTGTGCACTACTGCCTTCGTTTGGAATATGCCAAAAGACATGAACGCACTATGGAATTTATCCAAAAAGTGTTGATAAACTTGGATGGAAAGAAGCTAAGCCCCAAAGTTCAGAGCTTGAAAATCAAACTGATGGTGTAGGAAAGAACCAAGAACTTTTTAATTATACTGTGTTGTTTTATTAATAGGATATCCTCTGGTTGAAGCTCAGCTGAAGCCCCCAAATTATCTTTGTTAAAGGCCAGCCAAATAAACATTTTTCAACTTTAATGTACTTAAAAACTTCCATACAAAGAGGATTAGATGTAGGTTGACAAAAACTTTTCTCTGACATACTGGTACTTAAATTTGGGAAAACAGACACGTTGTGAGATGAATCGTTTGACAGGCTTTAGCTTTCTCATAGTACATTCCATATATTAGTAGGTAACCGAGATTTTAATACTTGTAACATGTAACATTTGTCAAACTGTTGAAGGTACTGGCATATAAGGTACCATGTTCTTGCTTAGTATGACCATTTTGGCTTTCAAAAATATTTACAGTTGATTGTTATAAACATTTTTGAGCAATTTAACCACCTCACATGTTGAAACCTTTTAGTTAGTATTTTTAGTAGTTAGTTTTTAACACATATCAAATCTCACGTTTGTTCTATTGTGTACCTTGTGTAATCGGTGAATAGCCGAATGAGCTTCTTAAAATGACCTGCTAAGTCTTCAACAAGATATGACACATGAAGGTCATGTTGAGCAAATTTACAAAGTAGTGCATACATAAAACGTGTTATCTAAGGCAAGATGGGGGGACTAGTATGGGCACCAGTAAACCCCAGAATATTGTAGTAATTAGAAGAGACAGAGAAACATAGCCATCATCAACCAATAGGAATCTTCATGGAACATAATTTGCTAATGATTCTAAATCAGCAGCATTATATATATATATATATATATATATATATATATATATATATATATATATATATATATATATATATATATATATATATATATAATATATATATATATATATAATATATATATATATATATATATATATATAGATATATATATATATATATATATATATATATATATATATAGATATATATATATAGATATATATAACGCTAATTCCTACTGTACGGGGAAATCGATATATCACCTTTCGTTAAGGCGAAGAAAAAAACAATAAAATACATTAAAAAATATTTCCCCTTTTGGAAACCAGATATACAACAACGCTTTTTCAATGGCCCACCATCCGTACGTGTTAAAAGATACGTGTACATAACTTGGTCAACATTGAAGTAATAACATGTAAATCATGTGGTGAAACGGACGTTTCCATCCGTTTACGTATTCCTATAGAAAAAGCGTGTGATTTCGCAAAGTCGACCAGATTTTTTCCCCTTTTAGACGATTTCCCCTTTTAGTCACGTTTTTTCATACAATATTTCCCCTTAATCCCAAATTAGCAATATATATATATATATATATATGTATATATATATTATATATAATATATATATATATATATATATATATATATATATATATATATAGGTGCCTGCTCATGAGGTGAATTGTGAGTGCCTCATATGGTGTTTGAACGAAGGCCAAACCAACTTGGCTTCATAGCTCAGTGGTTAGAGCGTCTGCACTAGCAAGCGGGAGGTCCCGAGTTCGAACCCCGGTGGAGTCAACTTCTTTTCACCTCAGCCAGATTTTCCAGTGTGAAAGTTTTTCACTATATATATATATATATATATATATATATATATATATATATATATATATATATATATATAATAACAACAAGAGCAACCAGTTAATTAAACATATTTGCATATTCATGCAGGTAAAAATTAGACAAAAAATACCTTAATGATCTTCAGGAACGCCCTCAAGATGAATATATGTTCAATTACCTGTGTGACGTACGCACAACGTTTTATTAAATAAAACAGAAATAAACTGGTATTGCGCAATAAGGGTGTGTCCACCTAACATACCAATTTTTTACATGCATGACATACACCCCTAAATTACAATAGTAAATGATTACATAATGGGATCCCAGTGCAACTTACCTATAGTAACCCCAAACAGAGGACGCTAGGATACTTTTATATATTTCAAAACTTTTGAAATAACATGCAGCGAATGGTTGTTATAACGTTGTAAACATTTAGGCGACGTATATGTACCCCTAATGTCAATGTCGCCTAAAAGAACCATTTTTTTCACCCGATATGTCGCCAAAAGTGACCATTTAGGGAAATATATATATATCTTTCGCCGGCTGTACCGTGTCCTGTTAAGGACATGTTGCTGAGTGCACCCATAGCCACAGGATCGCTCACACACCGCGGGTGCACCCATAGCCACAGGATCGCTCACACACCGCGGGTGCACCCATACTCACCCTCGCTTCCTTAGCGGTACGCGGGAAATGTACCGGTAAGGAATTCGCGGGATTTCCCCATTAGCCTGGCTGACCTCCAACTAACCCAGCAGACGTACGTGTCTGGAGGGCGGGCTGCTTGCCAAGGCAGGCACGTGCAGTAGCGCGAGACTTCTCATTGCAGCGACGGAATTTTCGGGTTCGAGCTCCGCGTGAGCTAGGAAAGACGTGCGAGAGCGGAGCTCTCGCCGGCTGTACCGTGTCCTGCTAAGGACATGTTGCTGAGTGCACCCATAGCCACAGCATCGCTCACACACCGCGGGTGCACCCATAGCCACAGCATCGCTCACACACCGCGGGTGCACCCATACATACATACCTACATACATACATGCATACATAAAGCTAATTCGAAAAAAATACATTACGTCTTCAAGATATAATCAACGCTATTTCAATGGCCTGCATCCGTGCGTGTGAACAGGTACGTTTTCGTAAATTAGGCGACATTGGAGTAGTAGCATACATATTGTGTGTTGAAAAGGACGTCACCGTACGTCTACGCATTCCCATATAGAAAGTGTGTAAAAACGCTAAGGCGAAGTGATTTTTTCGACCTTAATTTTTTTTGTCGACTTTTCAACAACTTTCTTCCCCCTAAGTGTCTATATATATATATATATATATATATATATATATATATATATATATATATATATATATATATATATATATATATATATATATACATATATATAAATATATAGTTATACATATAAATACATATATACACTTGCTTGTATGTGTGTATGTATATGTATATGTGTGTGTATATATATATATATATATATATATATATATATATATATATATATATATATATATATATATATATATATATATATATATATATATATATATATATATATATATATATATATATATATATATATATAGTTATACATATAAATACATATATACACTTGCTTGTATATCTGTATGTATATGTATATGTGTGTATATATATATATATATATATATATATATATATATATATATATATATATATATATATATATATATATATATATATATATATATATATATGCAGGGTGGACATAACAACTTCCCTACTTCAAGATTTTACAATGTAAATATAATTCATGACTTCAAACGGTTCTGGCCCAACTGTTTAACAAGAATCAGCCTTGTTTGTATTGCTTTTACCTCTTAAATATACTTTAGAATGCTTTTAAGAGATCTTATTATGGAGTTTTATAAAAGACGTTTTAACTTAGATAGAAAGAAAAACTTTTTCACCTCTTTATTTTAGTTTACAAAAGACTTTTTTCCTCCTTCTCATAACATTTAACATTTGTGAAGTTCTTACTTAAAATGTTACATTTGATATGTGATACAAGACTAGACGACTTGATATTGTTCTTTTGTTAAAAAGACCTTTTAATTAAGGTCATAGTAGTGTACTCTTGCCAATGGACTTATGTGGGACCTCCTGAGGTACTTTTTATTCCTTAGTTTCCCTACATATTTTTCCTTTATTAAGCATAACCAGTTGCATCACCCTGCAAATTTTAAACTGTATTCCATAGTTTTAAACTATTAGATGTATGTTCCCTGATCTTTAAAATACACAACTAAGGAGTGAAGTACTATTTCTAGAGAAATAAGCAGCAAAAGACTCATGTGGGTCATACAAAGCAAATTCTGCCTGTAATTGTAAGCTGTATTAGTTGGGTGCCCTGATGCATTATTGAGTTTTTGATTGATGATGAAAATAGTATTTGGATATTGTGAGAAAGATTTCGTAGTTTGCTTGAGTGGCGGTCCTGTTTGAGAAAATGTGATGATTCTAACTTGTTTATTTAAATTGGCCACCTTAATGTTTCCACTTTTTGCTGGTATTATATGTGTAAACTTTCTGACTTCTTTTTTTTAAATTTCTCATGTCTGAAATAGACCTTCTCATACAACTTAAACACTTTTGTTGTTACAACTTGAGTTACGAGTTAAGTCAACTTGTGTAAACTGAGGTAACCTCCTGCATGGACATTTGTTTGTTATGGTAACTCTTTATCACTGAGTTCATTTAACTCAAACGTTTGAGTAAAAGAAACTTGAGCAAAATGAGTCTAATAAACTTGAAAGAAACAGTAGCTTAAACGAACTCTTTCCAGTGTCTACCACATGGTATTTCCAGTGCACGTGACAAATTATTTCACGTTGCATGTCCTGAGGAAATCAGAGTAAGAAGCACTTTGAAATAGTAAGCTGTTCCTACTCAGATAACATTTATTGATAGAACTTTCTGAAGAAAATAAAATTAACAAGAAATGAACTCAAATGAGTGAACTTAAAAAGGTCCATGCAGCAAGTTACCTCAGTTTTTTTTAGTTATCCCAATACATTTGGTTTTACAGAGTTATACTAACACAGTTGCGATTAGAGGACCGGCCGAAGAGAAGAACGCGAGCCCTTGCCAGGGCCAGTTCTGAGTCCCAGTTCCAGCTATTTAAAGGCCCAGAATAAACCATTTAAATGTCAAAGAAAGCTGTGAAGACTTTCAAACCGTTTGTAGTACATTATCTGTGGCATCATCATAGTTCTTGTTAGCCCTTTCAAGGTACCAGATGATGGAAGTTCTTTTATATATTAAGAGTAATTATGAATTTCAATCTCTTGGAGTTAGTTCTCTATATCTGACAGGGATCTATATATCACAGAGTTATTAATGCAGTCTTAGTTTTAATCTCTTTTTAATTGCTTTGATCAGTTTTACTGTGTTTGATCTATTACGGCCGTAAACTACCTTTGAAAATTCAGAGTGTGAGAAAGCTACCTGTTTTTGTTTAAGAGCAGTTATTTAAATGTTGTCTTGTTTATTGTTATTAATTGTTATAAAGGAAGAGCTTTAAGCAAGTTTGAACAGGACATGCAGTTCTTCTATCTCCAGAAAGATGATAAATTTTCTCTGAGCTCGTAGTTTTGATACTTAAAACTAAATGAGAATACTTTCCTTACGATAGTTAACTAAAAACGAACAGTGGATTGCAAAATAATCTTTCAAAATAGTCTGAGTGTATGAAAAACAGATCCCCTTGTTGGCCATGTCGTAGCAGGGACCTCTCTGGATTAGCATTAATTTAAACCAGGGTGGTAATATCACCTCCATGTTAAAAACCGGCTCTCAGCGTGTTTTCCACAGCAGGTGTGAATATGTATCGCGTATCGTACATAATCAAAATAGTATTACGAGTGCAGCCAATATGGATGCAGGAATAATACAAATCCGCAAGGCGGGCAACTCTCAGCTCTAAGAGGATTATTAAGTCGTATCCTTAAACTGTATGTAGTAAATAGCCAATGAGAAAACAGCTGAACTGTACCATAAAAGGGAGGGGTAGAAACTGGTAGGTACCAGGTGACGCAAGCTCCATATTCAACTTACAGGGTAGTCGAAAAGGCTTCTTTTTGAGAAGTGCCAATAATTCTATTAAATTATACATGGTTGAAGCTGTTAGGGCAAGATAAACAATGAGATATCTTTATAGACTGAAACATTTCTCTGAAAATTGAAGGACTTCAGGGGCGTAACTAAAGGGAAGGTGTATGGTTCAACCCCCCAGGCCCTAAAATAATGACCTTTCGGGACATTTTCCCTGTCTTCTAAGGGTGCGTTGTCCCTAAAACCCACTAAGGATCCTAAGAAAGCCCCTGGACCCACGCCTTTAGCCCCTCGCCTCATTGGGCTAGTGTGATCTGAAATTACTCACAGGGCAAACTTCTGGCTACTTACTGGAAGGAACTGATTCGTTGTTCCCCTCTTTTTCAAATAAAAAGAAAGCGCCCTTCTTACTAGCATCTGGGTAGTAATGATTTGCCTCTTCTCAGAGGTCAACGGTAATAAAATTGAGGCTTACATATTTAATTTGATGTCAGATAGGACACAAACCAATGGGCAGGAAAAGTACCCTGAAAGTTATATGCATGGTATAAATTGTCCTTTTTGTGTGAAAATCTACTCGTGACCTTCAACTGTCTAAAAAAAAAAAAAAAAATTTAAAAAGTAAGAACCACCATAAAATGAAAGCTGGTTATCCAACAGGTAGGTGTCGCATCTTACAAAATAGTATTGGCAAGTTGAAACTTTGATGATTTCAAGTAAAGTCGAAAAACTTTTGCCACTACTTTCCACCATTAAATAGGATACTTATATAAGTGTGGAACTGAGTAAAAGGAGATTCCCTGCGTCCCAGTTCCTTTACCCCGGCCTATATGTGCGAATGATTTTGTAACTAACGAAGGTATTCGTTATGCTGCACATTTCAAATTTTTGGTGATGACTATCAATAATCTGAGCTTTTCAGTAGGATTGTTAACCAGAAAACGAAACATTTACACTTGCGAATCAACCAAGGTGCAAGACTAAAAGAAGCCGCAGAGAATTGTATGGGTATAATAATAATAATAAAAAAAAAATTAGGGGGGATTTTTTCAAGTTGTCGGAACTGAAAGGCTGGATACTCAGTAAACTAAGGGTACCATGCGTTCTGTTGTCACGTGTGGTAGGCATTGTTTTCACATACCCAAATTCCACGTGGATACCAAACACGTATGTACTCCCAATTAACAGGCCCACCTCCATTTGAATTATGGTTTAATATTAAACAAGAAAGAGAAGACAAATAAATGACAAAACTGAAGAAAAAAGATACTGTAAACAGGAAGTGCCGGGGGAGGAGGGCGAGCGCAGAAGTTTTTCCCAGGATGACGGGGGCAATTTTCAAACATATCCAGTGAAATCATGAAAAATGAAAATATTATGAAAAAGAAAACGACTCCGAAGCAACGATATTTATTTCTCCGTCACTTAAGAGCATTATGTCACGGAAACCTAGAGTAACACCAACAATCTGTACAAGAGTTCCGAGAGAAACTTTACTTGGTAATATCCATGACGTGTGACAAACGTTGGGAGATAATCTATGAATCTTACATCTGATACTTTTGGCAGTCATACAATACTGATTATCCGCAGGATGACGATCGCAAAAGGAAAAGTCAGGCTCCATTACGCCAATCTGTAAATCTTGATCGACGTACCCATCAAGTTCATGACGTACTAGCGGATCGGTGTACCTTACATTAGAGAGTTGCAATAATTCACTACCTTTTCTCTGGACGACACCATTTTCCTTCCATCGACTGGTTCGTAAGGCAAAGCGATACTTGGTTTCGGCATATCTCCCACACCTCGTTCGTAGAAGTTTTTCAAAGCCAATAAATAGAATGGTATCCCGTCAGGATGGTCGGTGAGAAACGACATGGATACTAAAAACTCCACCCCGTTAACTGAAATACATTTATCTTGATCCTGGAAGATCCTGGAAGACATAAAAGTTCACAGTGCCAATATGAACGACATCGTGATTTTCACTGAGGATTTCAGGAAAGACCGGAGAAGCAGCAACACTCTTGGACCTTTAAATAGAAATAAGAAACATAAATTCGTGAATTATATTCAGAAAACGTTCAGCAATTGTTGCTTGAATTTTGTTGAGGAAAATTGAAAATTTCGGGGTTTTAACGATTTTTTTAAAGATCTCCGTTCTTGAGAGCAAAATCGGGTAAACCGTCTAGGCGACTGGTCGCCGTCGGGATCACATACTTTATAAGGCTCCCCGACGACATTAAAAATTTCCCGATGTGGGAGAGCAGCCTTCCCCGACGTAAGGCATGGCTCCTGCTCCACCTGGCGCCAATCCTCGAAGACATCGTAAGGGAAAACTAATCTGAATCCGAGATTGAAAATACAAATTGAACAGAATCAGGTAAGTTACCATTGTAATGAGTTAGATATACACCTACCATCACATACACTTGACATAGAATCATGCCACTCATTGAACTTCTTTTGGATGACTTGACGATTCGCGACTACATATGTGGCAATGCCAGTCGCTGATTTTATTTTCTGTGACAGTCTCATCAGCTAAAAAACTAAGTAACAATATAGTAAGAAACGCAAAATGACAAGATTTAGTGGACTTTATCATCATGGTGTCAGCATAGGCGGCTCTAAGAAATTTTGGTTTGGGGTGGCAAAACCAGGTTCGTATTCAGAGAGTTCGAAAGACCCCCCCCCCCCATGGCAATAGCAGTGGTCCGCTTTGGAAAGTATTATGAACGTATGGTTATCATCTTGTATTTTAGTAAAGTCCCATATAGTTTTCAAAAGCTTAAACAGTCAGTCACGGGGTTTTTCTGTCTTTAATAATAAGCATAATCATAGCAGGCAATCGCTATTCCGGCCACAGGCGTAAGAAGCCGGGGATACAGGCAAAGGGTCTTGATCCGTTTGAATAAAATGAGACAACCTAAATTATACAAATTACCAACTTAGGTTAATGGTTACCATTTCATGTTCAATACACTTGAGTTTGTAGAGGACCCTGCACCAATTCGATCGTGGATGAACCCCATAAAATTCGACAAGATTTTAAAGGGTAACGAGGCGAAAGTGTACTAGCCTCTCCCAATACTGTTCCCGTAACCTCCATTTAACGTCCCCATGCAACGGAAGGAATGTATACCCAACCCTGAGCGACTTTCTCAAAGGCTGCGAAGAACGGAGAATCCTTGCTCATCAACACTGCTTGACAGCTGAACCAGTTAAGTGAAGGCCTGAATTAAATAAGATACTGTGTCCCACAACCTGAAACCGCATAACTGCGAACAGCCATGCCCAGTTTGTGAGCCCCCCCCCCCCCCGAAAATTTCCAGGAGACACCACCGGGATTTGATCTGAGGACCTTTCGAATGCAAAGCAGGACACTTATCTACGAAATCAGCTTCACCCTTAAAATGTTTGTTGTTTGTTTAGTTGGGTCACTATACGTTTCACCTTTGAGAAGGAGCCATAAAAATGTTGGTTTTGTGGAAGTTTTTCTTAAAATAACGAAAGGTTAGAGCATTAAGACACAAAACTCTGAAATGATAGCACTATTTTGGATCTCAGCATCTTCCAAAACAATTTTTTTTATTGGAAAAGGGGAATGCATGTAACTCAGAATGGCAATTCACCACCCCTTCAAATAGGTCCAACTTACAACTTACGTTTCCTGCAATGTACTTAGGACACAATTTTGGCAAAATGAATTTCTGAGTACTACACGAGCAAACTAATGATGGCTATCCTATTAGAAAGTGTGGCATTGTATCATTTTTGTTATTTCAAGTAGAACCTTACGAGTTCGAAGACAAACGTGGTTGAAAATAAATTGAAACCACGACGCCTGGATGATACTAATTCAAATGACCACTGGCCTTATGACCCAGTCAACCTGGGTTGAATCTTGAAATTATCACTAAGTTCATACAGTACTTGACAACTGCAGAAAAACTGCAGTAGTTTAAAAACACAACTTCATAAAAGGTATGAAATTTGTAAAAGAGAAGGGATGATTTTCTCTAAATGTTAATGTTTTTATTCCATCTCGTATAACATGTAAGTTGCAAGATTGAAGACCACACTTTGCAAACTTTTGGGCTGGCACTTTCCCCCCCGTGCCCCTTTGGCAAGCCAATAATGGGTGTCAGCAGTTACCGCTGCGCTATCTCTCCACATACAGATTTGAGAATGACATCTTTTTTTTTTTTGACTGTTTATTACTCTACAAAGATAATTCTACAACCATTACCATTAAAATTAACTCTGTTCAATGTCAAAATGAATTTTAGTCATTGATAATCACACACAAGGCAATAAAAGAGAAATATGGAACACAACTTTGTATTATGACTGAGGTATGCTATAACTTTATGATATGACCTTTTTGGACCTTTTTGATAAAGATATCGTTCCAAAATTATAGTCTTCTACCTCTCTTATACATTTGGTACAGTAAAATTTACAGTTGGACCTAGGTTTCTTTATTGGGTTACTAAGTAAGTGAATGAGTGATGGCTATTTGGTATAGCTAGTTTTTATGTCTATTGCAATAAATTTGTGTAATTTAGATATTTTGTTATACTTTCTTTAACTGGTTGTATTCCTAATATGTAGAGTAGTTTAGATCATTGCTTCTTAATCTTTCTTTATCCGCGGACCCCTGGGATAATACAAAATTTTGAGGGATCCTCATAGCCTACATACAGGTTATACGACAATCTGATGTACATAACTAGCCAAATTCAGTAAGAGTATAGAGGCCAAAATTTTGGCAAGTATGCTTCTTACGCCGATGATGGCATATGTCGACGATACTGGCCCCTATCTTTTATAACGACCCCCTGCGGACCCTCTTGCCCTCACGACCCCAAACAAATTTCACGTTCCCCAAGTTGAAAAAAACATTGTGTTTAGATTACCCCATAAGTTAACAAACTATTTTAAAGTTACTTCCTGCACATGCGTAAAGTGAACTATTTAATGTATTGACACAAGTCAACGCATTGCACTTCTTCCCTCTGCCTAGCGACAGGTAGTGCCTGCATGACGTGTACTCAATTCAATTTTCCATGGAATTACTTCTAGCTTGTATCTTGGTTTCTTATAAAGTCCTCATGTTAAGCAAGGTTTGTTATTTGTTGTTGGAAAAGGGTGAAATAAAAGGTAGTCTACTGCGGTACTGATATTCGGAACCAACTAAACAAGGTGATTAAAACTAAGTAACGAGCAACGAATTAGACAATTTATTTATTCCCGGTTACTCCTCATGCTTCAAATTTATATGCACTTTATACTGGACTCGTTGCAGCTAGTTTGGTATAATTATGTCTATTACATTTGCTCGAAAATATGGGCATTTTATGCTTTTGTTTACTATTATAACTTCAGTAGGCTTTACATTGTAAAATAATCGAATTGAAAAAAGAACTTATCTTCCTCATCACGAATACAATGTCTTTGCGTGTTTCTGTTTCATTTGTCGTTTTGAGTAGAATTCTACATGCAATAAGGTTCTGGCTGTGTTGCAGTTTTGCCACTGAAAGAAATGTGAGGCAACTTATTTTTTTTCTACTATTCAATTACCGGAAATTTTAGAGTTTTCGATGGGATATTCTTTAGTTTAATTAAAATAATTGACAAATTTCTTTCCAAAGCGTATAATACTTAGTAAAAAGTGTTTTTCTTTACGTCGTGAAAATCAAAACAATAATTCACCAGTATGTTGGAAAATACACGTTTTTCCCATTGGTAGGCTTACATGAATAGATCTAACTGTTTTAAAGGCGCAAGCGGCATAAATTTGGAGGGTCCAGGCGAGAAGCGGGAACTGACCCCGGTCAGTGGACTAACTAGGATTTTATTCATTGGAGTCAATATGTGATACCTCTTACGGGATTGCCACCATCAGTCGACGCAAGATACCAACCGAGAATGGCTTTGCTAGAAAATACCAAGTCCAAGATTGCAGGAAATGACATTTTATGATTTGTAGGTTGCATCGGAACATTCTTTACTTTGAGATTACATGTTTAAGAAATTTTCATTGCAGACCCGTAGCCAAGGGAGGGGGCGTGAGGGGGTAGGGTCCCCTTTAAAAATTTCTTCCCCTAACTCAAATGCAGTTTAGTATACCTCGCCCCATAAAATGTATTTTGCCAACTGGAATCTATCTCGCCACACTTCGGTGCCTCATATGGCCACGGGTCTGTCAAACGCATCCAAAAAATGTAAATTACTAAAATATTTGGTGAAAGCAAGTTACCATGGAAAATAGGTCCATGAAGTATTTGTTTTATACAGGAGGTTGAA
The DNA here is from genome assembly GCA_029531755.1 of Holothuria leucospilota. NCBI lineage: Eukaryota > Metazoa > Echinodermata > Holothuroidea > Aspidochirotida > Holothuriidae > Holothuria > Holothuria leucospilota. The sequence goes on from JAIZAY010000381.1 coordinate 16,314, forward strand.
AGTTATCATGATTTTGATAGTCATTGCCAGAGGCTGATCCAGGATTATCATGCCAAGATAATCCCACAGAACTGACAGTCGTAAGAGTTGGCAATGAATAGGGAAAGTCTGGCAACGAATTGGGAGATACGCCCTTCACTGCCACTTTATTTTATGGACTTCTCAAGGTTGACTGGTACTAGGTATATTATTACACAGGGGTTTCTTCAAAAGAACACCTTTGTCAAAAATATTATTGAAAACATCAGATTCTATAGAAAATTTTCACCTTCCTCGATCTAAATTTTGTCACATTCAAGCCCCGGAACGTTATAAATGATGAAAGAAAGGTTAGCAATAAATCACAATAACTTAGCACCTGTTCGACAGCCCTTAAACTTACTCCCTGCCGCCAAGAGAGTTAGAACCACGAAATTCTGTGGTTTGGGAGCAACTTGGTATATAAAATGGAATATTGAAAACGATCTACTTGGTTCATAAAACTCAAGTGAGGAAATAGGTGCAGCTAGAGAACACCTCGTTTATAGGCTCTGTCTTATATTACTAGTTACATTTTAGGCTGACTGGTATTTTATTGGTTTCTGCGACTGTGTCTTCTGTGGGATCAACTTCTCAAGTTACTAAAGCAGTCGGGGTTAAATCCGTGGGGAAAAACTCTGACCTACGATGAAAAGGGGGCGGATGGTTCAAAGAAAATCTTGAAATTAGACACCCTTTAATGATCTTCCCTGTCACCGGTGCTCTGAAATGCCACCTGCAAGTTTGAAATAGGTTTACTAACTACTACTCATGTAATAAGCTGATGATCGTATATGTTAACGTAGCCGTTGTCTAGAACTTCGGTGTTGAAATCAAACACTGTTATATACGATTTCTTGGCTTTTGACACGCAAGATAAATGCAGACATCATTTTCGTTCATCACCAGTGCTATGGAGTGTGACCAGTCTAATTTCGGAATAGGCCTATACCAGCTGCAGGCTTATAATCGTACACCGGTAAGATGGCAAAGTCACGAAGGGCATGGGAAAATTTTGTGGAATCGAACAATATTAGATGCGACTTCTTCAGACTTCTGAGAATCGATATAAATAGTGTGAATACAAACAACCATTGTTTATGAGTACCATTATTATGCAGTCTGACCAGAGAAGCGACTTTCAAACTATCCGGTAAGCGTATCAGGTTTACGTTTGCCGACAAACGGATGGGGAGATCTTCTCCACACAATTTTAACATTGGGCATTGTCACACTTGATTATCTGCAACATCTGACATTCCTGTTATTTAGCAGTGCAACCGGGTAGGTAATAGCCGGAACCGTTTACTTTAACCCACTTACAATACTACTTGGGACACAACCAAATGGCAGTATCGCTAGTTTAATTAAAGTGCAAGCCCATAAAAAGGCAAAGGAGAATGCGCGCCATAGGTGCACGGGGTGTTTTCTAGGGGGTAGGTGGGTAGGCTGAACCATTTTGCCGAAAGGAAAACTTATACAGTCCGGGAGATTCTCCCGTTTGAGAGAAAACCAAAATTCTCCCGAACGGGGGAAAACTTATGCAAGACATTGTATAGGCTTGCCAGCCTAACAAAAACAAGGTTAAGCAAGAATGAAAACCACTCAAAACTCAAAAACGGCGTGGTGAACCACCGATTAGGACGTGGATTTTCTGTAGATATGACAATGAACCTTCCGAATATACATTTAATTCCATTACATTAGACCGACAATTTTTGCAAGGGAGTTCCAAAACCCATTCGCCATTGGCAATGTACACAAAAAACGCGTGGGATTGTGGGTAATATAGACAAAATGGCGGCGCCCATGACCATTTTTTCTCCCGATCCGGAGAAAAGTAGATTTTCCCGAATGGGAGAATCTCCCGAACTGTTATATCTGCCCCAGAAATAGGTTTTCCCGAGCTCCGGGAGCTGCAGTCCCATACCTCCGGTTAGTACGCCTACGTACATAGCTTAACGTATAATGATTGATCTTTTATTTGAACCAGGGAGTTGTTAAGAACTCCCTGTTTGAACCAGGGATCTGCTACCGTCAAAGATCTCAGTTTGAACAAAGTGTCTTCGACCCAATTTGCGCCCAAACACTACAAGTCATGAATCAACGGTGCTTCTGCGCCAAGCTTTGTTATTATCACGTGAGATCTTTGTAAGTGCTATGAACAGGCTCATTCTACCCAAAGGATTCCAGAAAATAGGAGCGGCGATCCGTGATCGAAAGTAAGGGATATATTACCCAGGATTTTGACAAATGTCATATGGGGAATTTTAGGTTAAATGACCAAACCCCGTAGAAGTCCCATACGCGAAGCGTACTCCTGAGGATATGAGGTTCAGGGTTACGTTTACCGACCCCCGTTGAAATTCATTAGTGTGCAAACGTCCTGGAGGAGGATCATACAATAAAGCTCTCTGAAGATTTAGTTTATTTTTCACAATTATGGGAATTAGAATAACGCATGAACTTTTATTCAAATGACACATGATGAGCACCAAACAGCCAATAAAAATCATTATCTGACCATTTTTTTTCATAATAGTCTTAAGTATAGACTGACGTTCAATCTTTTTGGTTATTCAGGGGAATTGTGTTTGGAAAAATAGGTAATAGTGGGGCTTGCATGGGGCTTTGAGCAATAATTCCCCTCCAGAAGTTGAGGCTCTAGTTATGCAAAGCCCGTTGTACGACTTAATTCTGGGTAATATTTGTGATGCTAGAGAACCACAGGACCCAGACCCAAATTGGCACCCCCCTCAATTTGAAACTGTTGATAATGATTCAGATACCGTGAGTGGTGCAGTTGAGACTCGAGCTCAAAGGCAAAAAAGGGGAAACCTCTTAAGCCTCTGAGAACCGCAAAGTCAGAGGAATTAGACATTAACAGGGATGAATTGATACAGGCTCAAAGAGAAGAGCCTAAATTCGCCAAATTCTATGACTTATCAAAAAGTGACAAAGTAAAGGTTACAAGAAGTGGAAACAAAGTTAGATTTGTTGTTGTGAATAATGTACTGTTTCGTAAATTTAAGTTGTCTGATTCAAAAGGTGACAAGGAACTTCGTCAAGTCATGGTACCTGAAAGATTCCGAAACAAAGTTATGAGTGTAGGCCATGAAGCGCCATTATCTGGTCACCTGGGTGTAAAGAAAACGTAAGATAGAAATACGAGTAATTTCTATTGGCATGGCATTCAGAAAGATGTCAAAATGTTTTGCATGTCCTATGACATATGCCAGAGAACTATTTCAAAAGGCAAAATCTCTAAGGTACAATTAGGACGCATGCCACTAATTGACACTCCGTTCCACAGGGTGGCCATAGACTTAGTGGGTCCACTTGCTCCAGTGTCAGATCAGGGAAACAGATATATCTTGACCTTAGTAGACTATGCTACGAGATTTCCAGAGGCAGTTGCATTGCCCAGTATTGAAACAGAGAGAGAGAGTAGCAGAAGCTCTTCTCTCGATATTTAGGGTGGGATTTCCCAAAGAAATTTTGACAGACATGGGAAGTCAATTTACCTCCGAACTTATGAGGGAGATAAGTCGGGTATTGCAAATCAAGCAATTGACCACCACACCCTACCATCCCATTTGTAACGGTTTGGTTGAAAAATTCAACGGAACATTAAAGAAAATGTTGAGAAGAATGTCCGCTGAACGGCCAAGGGATTGGGACCGATTTTTACCGGCTCTACTGTTTGCCTATCGTCATTGGGTTTTTCTCCATTCGAATTGTTATATGGGAGAACGGTCCGAGGACCGATGGATATTTTGAAGGATTTGTGGACTGGTGAAATAGGGGAGGAAGAGGTCAAAACTACTTATCAGTATGTGATTGATTTGAAGGAAAGACTCAAGGAGACATGTCATTTGGCTCAGAATGAGCTTGCAAAGCATCTAGTAGGTACAAAAAATACTATGACGCAAGAGCCCGTGATCGAAAGTTTAAAGTCGATGACAAAGTTTTAATTTTGTTACCAACAGACAGTAACAAGTTAACTATGCAGTGGAAAGGTCCCTATACAATTGTAGGAAAGGTAGATAAGAATGACTATAAAGTCGACGTAGAGGGAAAACAGAAAACTTTCCATGCTAATCTACTTAAGAAATATTTTGTTCGATCATCCGATCAGAATGTTGAGGTGGCATCAGTTGGGATTGTGTTGGAACAGACCGGAGGGTCTTGCGTAATCGTTGAAGAAAGTAATTTCGAAACAGAAAAGTTCGGCATTGTATTGCCTCCTTCTAAGTCAAAAGAATGTTTCAGAGATGTCAATGTCAACTCGTAGTTATGTGAAGACAAAGTGAGAAAGGTGTCGTGTGTATTGTCAGAATATAGTGATGTGCTTACAGATAAGCCTGGTTGTACGAATTTAATTGAGTATACGTTGCCATTGGTAACCGATGAGGTCGTGAGGAGTAGACCTTATCCAATTCCTTTAAAAACGCAACGTGTTGTTGAGAAAGATATTGAGTATATGTTAGAATGTGACATAACTGAAAAGTCTGATTCTCCGTATGCATCGCCAATAGTGTTAGTTCGAAAGAAAGACGGATCAAACAGATTTTGTATTGCCTTTAGAAAACTGAACAAAGTGGCTCTATTTGACCCCGAGCCTATCCCCAATGTTGAAGAACTTATGGCTAAATCGTCTAAAAGGAAGTATGTTACCAAAATAGATTTATCAAAAGGCTATTGGCAGATACCAGTTAGTGTGGAGGAAAGGAAGAAATTGGCCTTCGTAACACACCAAGAGATGTATCAGTTTAGAGTTATGTCATTTGGGGTTGTCAACGCTTCTGCAGTATTTACGCGCATGATGCGCATGTTACTCAATAGTTTGGAAAATACTGTAAATTATATTGATGATATATTGCTGTTCTCCACAGATTGGGAAGGTCATGTCGAACTGTTAGTAAAGATGCTTAAGCGTCTCAGGGAAGCAGGACTTACGGCGCGGCCGTCAAAATGCTTTGAAGGCTATTCGTCGCTCGAATTTTTAGGTTTTATGGTGGGAGAAGGGATTTTGAGACCTCAACCCGACAAGGTGCAAAAGGTATGGAATGCGTCAATCCCAAATACGAAAAGGAAGTAAGATCCTTTATGGGGCTTGTTGGCTATTACAGTCGGTTCATACCGAACTTCGCGGCCATTTCAGCTCCCTTAACTGATCTTACGAAGGGAGGTAATCCAAACAGGGTGAAATGGGGACCTTCTCAGGATGCTGCCTTTAACGCCCTCAAATCAAGGCTGTTGTCCGCACCTATCCTGCGCTTACCCGAAATGTCTAAGCCATTTATTCTTAGATGTGATGCTTCAGACGTAGGGATTGGGGCAGTGCTAATGCAGGAGGAGGATGGTACAAAGTATCCAATTGTTTTGCCAGTGGAAAGTTACAGCCCAGGGAAGTTAAGTATGCTACAATAGAAAAAGAATGCTTGGCTGTTGTTTGGGCTATGGAAAAGTTCCAAATTTATTTGTATGGGTCTGAATTTTTGTTGGAGACAGACCACCATCCATTAGTGTATATAAATAAAGCTATGATAAAGAATATCAGAGTGTTAAGATGGGCTCTCAGTATTCAGCCATTCAGATTCGTTATTAAGGCCATCAAGGGCACGGAAAATTATGGAGCTGACTTTTTGAGTCGTTGCCCAGAGTAAGAGGTGTTCTTTCAATATTCTGTATGTATAATGTTGTCAAAGATTAACGTGTGATTTGTATATAGATAAATGTTGTCAAAAATGTTTTCGTACATTCATGTGCATTTCGTAAACTATTCTAAGAAGGAGGGTGTGCAGCTGTTGAAATTTACTTAATGAATGTTTGTATGCCTTTTGTGCGCACACGAAGTTCGCTGCAGCAACGATCGAAACTTTAATGCACTTTGTTCGCCTCACCGATTTCGCTACGTGTGTTTACTGGGTCTAGATGATTTTTCTTTAGTTTAATTTGCATAAAATGCAGAATTTGAGAGGTTTTAAGAGGACCAGGCGCAAAAAGCTAGGGTGTGACAATGACTTTTGGTTCTGGTAATGTGTGGGTTGCTGGGTGCGCCCGCAGTTGTCATTGCAGGCCGATAGCAGTTGGACACGATGTCCTTTGGGCGTTAGCCCTCAGCAGTTACTGGCGTCTTCGTGAGCTAGTTTTGGAGTTTTTTGGAGAATTGTGGCTCCCCGTCGTTAGTTTTTCGTTCAAAATGTCTTAATCACCGTCTTTTAATTAAAGCCTGCCGTTCTCGTGTCAAAAGCCGGAAAGTTAACGTAGTTCCGGTTTTTATGTTGGTGCAATAAACTAGTGTAAGGCTAAAGGTACGTCTGGTTTCGTCATTCGTCTGGTCGTTTCTGCTTCATCCTACCCGTGACAAAGACCAATTTATTTTCTGAGGCTAGAGATTGGAAGATACTGATGTTGTTACTCAAAGAGCTATCACCTCTCAATTAGCTCATTCAAAACTTATTTCTGATATTGTTGTACCTCCAACATCATTTGGGAAATGGAATGCTCAGTTTAATTTATCCAATGAAGACTGGAAGGTGATTTTTAAAATTCCTTCATTAACACTTTCTGAAACAAAAATAATTTATTTTCAGTTCCGTTTCCTCCACAGAATTTTAAGCACAAATAAGCTTCTTTGCTCAATGAACAAGCTGGATAAACCTGTTTGTAGCTTTTGTAATACCGAAGAGGAAACTTTGGAACATATGTTTTGGAGTTGTCCTTTTACTTCTTCGTTTCTCCTAGATATTGAGCAATATCTTTTTGGGAGACAATTTGTCCTTTCTAAAAGGGATGTCTTTTTCGGGTATAATTTGTTAACTGATCATCCTATGAATTTTTTTATCCTTCACTGTAAATATTATATCTTTAGTTGCCGATTGCAAAAATGTAAGCCGAATTTTTTTCAGTTTTACAATAAATTAAAATTTAGTTTTGAAAGTGGAGGATTACATTTGTTCACGAAAAAGTACAACACGTAAACGTGTAGACAAGTACCACGTTATTTGTAATTGCTTTCCATATGGTTTTCCTTTAGAACATTAATCTTGTATTTCATCAATTTTCATATCTGAAAGAAAATTAATTATGTTAGTGTTAGAGCATGTTATATTTATTTATTTTTTTGTTTATTTATACATTCATTTATTAATATATTTATTTATTTATTCATTTATTCATTCATTTATTCATTCATTTATTCATTCATTCATTCATTCATTCATTCATTCATTCATTCATTCATTCATTCAGTCAGCCAGCCAGTCAGTCATTCAGTCAGCCAGCCAGTCAGTCAGTCAGTCATTCAGTCATTGATTGATTGATTAATTGATTCGTTTATGCATTAATTCATTCATTCATTCTTTTATTTATTTATTTATTTATTTATTTATTTATTTATTTATTTATTTATTTATTTATTTATTTTTTCTTTCTTTCTTTCTTTCTTTCTTTCTTTCTTTCTTTCTTTATTTTTTTATTTATTTATTTAATAGTGTTATATGTATGTATATATATATATATATATATTATACATCATAGTGTTATATAATAATGTGGGTTGTTCCTCTTTATTGATTTTACATAATCTTCATTTTCCTGACCGTTTAACGGAGGATGAAGCCAGCATTTGTGACGGAGAACTCACTGTTGATGAATGTAAAGCTTCTCTATTCTCTTTCCATGATAATCAGAGCCCTGGTAGTGACAGTTTTACAGCAGAGTTATATAAAAAATTTTGGCCTGATATTGCTCATTTGGTTACGAATTCTTTAAGTTTTGCCTACAGCCATGGAAATCTGTCGCATGAGCAATCTCGTAGTATCATTACCTTTTTGCCAAAAACTGATAAAGGTCATTCCTTTATTAAAAATTATCGACCCATTAGTCTCTTAAATGTGGACTATAAAATTTATTCCAAAGCCCTGGCTTCTAGAGTAAAGCATGTAATCAGTACACTTATTGATCCTAATCAGACAGGGTTTATCAAAGGCCGATTTATAGGTGAGAACATTCGTTGTGTTTTAGATATGATAAATTATAGTGATGTTATGTCTATTCCAGGTTTTATGATCTTTTTTGATTCTGAAAAGGCCTTTGACAAAGTAGAGTGGGATTTTGTATTTGAGGTTCTTAATTTGTTTTAATTTCAATCAGAATTTTATAGGCTGGGTTCGAACCTTATATGTTAACTCAAGGGCTTGTGTGAGTAATAATGGCTTTACATCTCCATATTTTCTAATTGCCAGGGGGGTTAGACAAGGTTGCCCGTTAGGTCCATATATCTTCATTTTATGTGCTGAAGTATTTGCCTTAAAAGTTAGAAATATTAATGTAATACGGGACATTCGAATTGATGGTCATGAAATGTGTTTGGTTCAGTATGCCGATGACACTAACCTTTTTTTGGACGAAAGCGAAAACAATTTAACCGAGATCATTAAAATTTTTCAAATGCCCGAAACTGGTTCTTTACTTTCAAAATTGCAGCGCACATCTTACACTTCTCGTTCTATATATATATATATATATATATATATATATATATATATATATATATATATATATATATATATATATATATATATATATATATATATATATATATATATATATATAGGTCGAAAGTTGTGTTTGGTGTTCGATCATGAAGTTGAAATCAATCCCACGTGCTGGCATAGCATTGCTATGCCAGCACGTGGGATTGATTTCAACTTCATGATCGAACACCAAACACAACTTTCGACTACTTATTCCACGTTCGATCCACCTAACTTCGACCTACTATATATATATATATATATATATATATATATATATATATATATATATATATATATATATATATATATATATATATATATATATATATATATATTATATATATATATATATATATATATATATATATATATATATATATATATATATATATATATATATATATATATATATATATATATATATATATATATATATATATATATATATATATATATATATATATATATATAATTTAATACAGCAGTATTCTTTGCCTCCAAGGGCAATTATAATATCGCAAAGCGTCTTTGATTTTACTGATGAGCAATGGCGTAATGTTTTTCTTATCCCTTTTAAGTCACTTAGCGCCAGTAAGATACAGTATTTTCAGTTTCGGTTCATCCATAGGATCCTTGGTACAAATTATTATTTATCCATGGTAAATCGGGAGGAAAAGCCTAGGTGCACTTTCTGTGGGGAAAAAAGACGAAACGTAAGACCATTTGTTTTGGGAGTGCAATTATATTTCAACTTTTATTTTAGACACTGAGCAAGCTGTGTTTGAAGGCAATTTTGTTTTTCAAAACAAGATTTCTTTTTTGGGTATAAACTAATTCTCAGACATCCATATAACTGTTTGATTTTCCATGCAAAATATTTTATATTCCAAAAAATCATTAGGTGAGATTCCTAGCTTAAATGAGTTTATTTATAAATTCAAGTTTGCTTAACAAGTGGAACAGTATTTTTGCAAGTCTCATTAACAAATTTCTTTCGAGTTGTTAAAGAATGCATTTGGTACGGTAATAATGAATTCTTATTTGAGTAAATAGAGTTTTGTTTTCTTAGATAATTATCATTTACTAAGCGTGATGTATCTGTTTTTACCTTAAACCCAATCATTTTTTAAGTACCTGTAATGAGGTAAACTATTACGTGTTTTGTATATCAAAACATTGCATAAATCACCATTTAATTTATAAAAGCATAAAAATTAAAACAGTTATGAGAAATGAATGTTGATTGTACACAGTTAGGAAAAGTGAGTGTTGGATGTATATAGCCAGGAAAAATGAAACTTGAATTTATTTAGCCATGGAAAATGATATTTGAATTAATGAAAGTTTAATATGCGATACTTAAACATGAAATTCGGAAAAGATGTACATATTATATATGTCTGAATGGACTATGTAAATTATAAAAATTATGATACTTGTAAACAGGGCCGTAGCTAGGGTCATATGTTTGGGGTAGGGGGGTCTGAAGGTCCCAAATTCCGACTGGATGGATGTTTGGATGGATGTAAATTGCACCATTTTTTATGCGCCCTGCGTTTACATACAGCAGTGGGGATCATTTTTGTCACTACATAAAGGTGCCGTCCTGGGGAGGGGTCTAAGGGGAGGGGTGTAATTTTTGTTAATATAAGGTTGCTTAGATGCAAAATGGAGCTATCTTTGGGATATTTTTTGAGCTGATCATATATGATTTGAATAAAAGAAGTTAAAAGCGACTTAAAAGTAATTATCAAAAGTTAATAAGAACGATAGACATGGCTCACATTGCACTGAATGAAACAAAAACACAAAAGTGAGAACAAAAGTCACGTGATAGTTAAATATGACAGGTTGGTGCGTTTTATATGATATTTAAGTGAATTTAAAGATTTGCATGGCATAGCTTCATTGGTCAACTTGTTCCACATTTTGGCAGCTATATAGAAAAAAAAGACTTTCTATAGCCTACATTTTAGTGTTGCAATTTGTTAGTCTGAGTAAGCCATTTGTAATTGTCTCGTGGAACGCTCATTTGTTTCACTGAAGTTGCTTAATTGGTTACATAAATACGCAGGACAAAGGTTGTTTATACATGTATATAATAATACAAGATTAATTAGTTTCGTTGGGGATAATAAGCATTGATTTGTTGAAAAATGTTTCTCCCGTGATTTTGGAAGTGAAATTATCTGAAATTATACACTCTAAAAACAAAAGAGTGAAGCCGTTCTCTTATGGAGTCCCGTTTCACTCTTTCAGGGAGTGTAGTGAGGGACCACTTCTTCAAGAGTAAATTTCACTCTTTCAAAAGAGTGAGACTGCTACACTCCTGCAAAGATTGAATTTTCACTCCACCAGAGTGAATTATTCACTCCACTAAAGAGTGAAATTAACTATGTTAAAGAGTGAAACTCGCTCTAAAAGAGTGAAAAGATATTGCACTGTCCATGGTTGGAAATCTTGAGCAGGTTACAAATATCCGAAAGAGACCAAATCCAGTCGCACCGGACGACCAGTCTGAATCAAGTGACTGCAGCCTTCCGATTGAAGTTCAACCGTCGAAGGAGAATCTTCGCCTCTCTGACGGAAACTACCGGGCCTTGCAGTCGCACCTGAGCAACATCAGAAACCACCAGGAGACTCTGCTTACCCTAGAAAGAAAGTTGGCCAGCTTATCCCGAGATATAACTGATCTCAAAGAACCCAGATTGACTGTACTCAGAAAGCAGCCCCCATCGCTGCCCACCCCTCTGGTGCATGATTCTGAGTTTCTTGCCAGGTGGCAAGCATCACTACTGAAAGCAAGTAGAAAATTGGCTAAATTGACGATCGAGCTCTGCATAGTATCCAGGTCAAGAAGGAAATAGCTCTCCATCGACAGCAAGCCTTCGCTTCTATAGAGAAGTTCGAACCGGAAGAGGACAGGCAAAAAGCAGCCACGCTGTTCCCTAAATTGGTTGACGGGCAAGCAAGGAGGATACAGCACCACTAGGGTCCAATACCGTCGAAGATACACAAGCTGTGAATTTCGTTTATCCCACTATCTAGGATTTAAAACACAAACCCAAAGGCTCTTTTAAGGGCACCGTATCGTTTAGAAAGAGTAGTCACCCTCCTCTCTTAAATGCTTGTGTTTGTGTTTTTATTCTAAGTATTATTTTGTTACCCCCAGACTATCATGTTTAAGCGTCGTTTCAAATCCTCTAAAAGGCCCCACCATAACCCACACCGATCGAGGTTCAATCGTAAATTAAGAATAAGTTCTTCACTTAAAGAACAAGTTAATACCAATTTAAAAATTATCAGGAATCTTTCTAAACAAACCCATACCGACCCAAAAATACTCTAACTGGGGGAGGGTCTTGGTTTCATCCCAACACCGTCACGCCGACTGCAGTGGTCAAGTGGTTAGAGCATCCGACTTGCAGCCGGAAGGTCTAGGGTTCAAATCCTGGCCGGGTCATACCAAAGACTTTAAAAATGGAACCTACTGCCATTGTGCTTGGTGCTCAGCATAAACAATGGAGTAGGGAAAACAAGCCAGTGTGCCACAACTGGAAAAAAGGCCGTGGTAGTCTCGACTTGAACCAATTGGTTGGAAACTGGGACGTTTAACCTCATCTAACCTAACCTTACGTTAATTATCAAACGTAATTGCTCTACCTTCGATGGTAAATTTTACTTGCAAACTATGGGAGTCGCAATGGGTTCGGAATCCTCACCAGAAATTGCCGACATTACCTTTTACTCTTTGGAGAATAAAATTATACCCCTCTCCAATAAAATTCTTAAATGGCTTAGATACAGAGACGACTTTCTACTGTTCTTTGACGGTACACCCTCGGAACTTAACCATTTCGTGGAACATATCAATACATTACACCCTACTTTTAAATTTACAGCCGAATCCTCACTCACCGAGGTCTCTTATCTAGACATCCTCATTTTTAAAGGAAATAGGTTCGCAGAATCGGGAAACCTCGATACCCGCACTTACACTAAACCCTGCGAAACTTTCCAATATCTGTCACAAGAATCTGCACACCAAGTAAGCTGTTTTAAATGTTTCATTATGGGAGAAACACTGCGCCATCTTCGACTGTTTAACCGCTCTGACTTTAAAGTCGCACAATTTAAACACAATTTACGGGAGCGGAATTACTCAGACAAATTTATAGATACCGCCACCTCTGCTATCAAATTTGAAAACCGCGCATCTCTACTTACTCTTAAAATTAAATCCACCGATCCACCTTTAGTATTTAAGTTCCTATATTCTCCTCATATCAAAACCAAGGACCTCAAAAGTTGCCTAGTAAAACATTGGCATTTTATCGAGAAACATCCCACGTTATCTAAGATCTTTCCGAAACCACCGCTCATTGCCTACAAACGGGCTAATAACATGAGCGACTCTCTTATTAGAGCATCTTTCACTTCAGAAACATCACAATTAAATCACACTGACATATCTCTGGTTGAGATCCTTGTAGAACTCATGCATGAATAATTTATCCCTTTTGACTTAATACAACTTTTAATGGCATCCACCGCCATTTTCTATCCTACCGCTACTGATGAGACCGGGTACTTATCTTCCACGGTCGAAACGCGTCTAGCAATAGCACAATCGCTATAGCTTACTACCTAGCATAGTCTACTACATAAAACCAGACCTTACCCTTGGTTTCCTGAAAATTTACTCCTATACACCATGGGATTTCGATTGACTATTTTCACATCAAAAATATTTTATCCCGATATATCATTACTTTAGTCACGTCACTGAGTTCTGGAGCGCCAACCATTTTCCTTAAATCTAAACACTCAAGGGTAATGATAACTACTGGTCAGGAGTTGACAAAAACATTTAAGATCACACCAGAAAAATACAAGAAAATTGATTTCAAGTTTGGTTTTGGATACATTTATTCAAATGGAAAAATCAGTTGTTTGAAACAAGAAAAAATGTTCGCCAATGCAGGTATGAAGGCCATACTGTCAGAGAGAAACAACAAATCAATAGACTTACTAACGCAAAGGCAAAGTTACTGTACTAAAGTACATCTTAGACATTACACAAATCGTAGCTCAAAGTTTGCTAAAGTGACAGTAAATTTTTCAAGGCATGCATACTTTTGTGAAGAATAAAACCATTTAGTTTGCAAGCACTTTCAATGACTAAAAGATCAGTTCCAGTGCAACATACAGTGACGGTGTCTTGAATTCTTAACTTTATTTGCTGAAGATAATCATACCGAAGTCACTGAAAATGGTATTGTTCTAGGTATAGTTTAACGAATGAAATTAGGGCTTTTAAACAGTGTCCCCCAGTCCCACCCCCGCAGATGCCCCTCAGCGTATTACCGTTAGTGTTCTCTCAAAGTTCCCTTCTTGGCATGTAAAACAAACTGATAACACAAACATGACAGTAAATCGTCTCTAAGTTCCTTAGCCTGCACAAACCTTGGGCCATAATGTTTGAGAATGTGGCCATTTAACCAAAACAGCTGTTTTAATCAACAGTGTTACAGTTGATTAAGATTTTCTGATGAAAAATCCTTGAAATTATTTGAATATCTGTTAGCATTCTAAAGACAAAGCTCTTCAAAGTTTGACAATTTATGGGATTGCTCATGAGCTATGCAAAGATTAATATGTAGCATGTTGCACAGTATCTGTCTCGTTTTTGATAATCCTTTATAAATTATCTGTTTACTACTTAAGCTAGTTTTTAGATAGGTATTTATGGGAACATTTTCAAAGTAGCTTCTTTTAAGATGAACCTCTCAGAACATACAAGCATAACAGCTTTCCTTAAAATGAAGGCTAAACAAGCAAAGGATAACATAAACACCTGTCCCATGAATCCTTTCCACATCACAAATTTGCATAAGTAGCTCATGTTTATTCATGATGTAACCCTTACAAATAAAAGTGTGGCATGACACATGTGAACACACGTAATCATGTGAGGCAGAGCATATGAAAATACATAAGGAAAAAAGTGTGGTTATGCGTGGTGACACATGTGGTATTGGAACCAATCTGACACACAGGACCACGCTTTTCCCTGCACGATTGTCACACCTTGAAATCTGGGTCAAAGTGGGGAAAGCTGTCTCAAGTTGACACATGTGGCAAACCAGGGCAAAGTGTGGCAAACAAGGCCAGTGAACAAAATCGAACTATTGAATTTACTTTACTCAGCACCACACTTCTCCACACATCTCCACACTTTGCCTACTTTACCCCAGTTTGCCTCCTGTTACATGTGTCAAAGCGTGATTTTCGGTTTTCCGCACATTGCCTCATGTTCAAACTGTGAAAATGCTGGTCAATGCGTGGCACTTTGGAAAAGTGTGTCAACTGTTTATTAATGACACACATTGTCACGCAAGAAATCACAGAAATTCCACGCCTCTCCACACCGCACCTTAGTTTTGCACAGTTCGACACAGTATTTTACGTGTGGTATTGGAACTTTTGCCACACAATATTTTTGCAAGGGAAGTGCAAACAGTAATTTCCTTGTAAAATGGTCAATATTTGATGGATATTGATGGGAATTGCTCCTGTGTTAACGTTTTTAAATGCTTTATACATCAAACTGGTAGTTATCACATTTACATGCTCAGGGATCTTTAAGGTCACACTAAATACTTCCTTTCAAACTGTTCCTTAGAGTAGGCTAATTACAAAAATTTGATGGCAAGGTGTGAGTGTAAAATATTGGCAAGAAAATCTTACGACAGAAACTTCATGAAGTCTTGCTTCAAACATTTCCCAGAGTAAGTACAACATGGCCATTAGGTCAGAGTAGAATGAAAGGTCATGGCCACACTTAATAATGCCTTTTGAAAATGTTTTCTGTGTAATAGCCTTATAACCACAGTGGATAGTACCCACCTGTGTGTACCCAGCACTCATGCTTAATAAAGCTGGTTCTCCCCCACCCCATAGCTTAGCTATAACCCTGTCTACATCTCCTTCCCTTGTTTACATCTGCCCCTTTCACCAACGCACTAATAAATAAAAATTCACATTTTTCATGCACCAAAGTCTATGCAATCCTAATCAAGGGCAGAACAAAATAATACCCCAGCACAAGAATACATCATCCCGAGAGGCCGAGACAACCCCTCCACTTCAGCGACAGCTCTTACAGTCTGTGCCTGATCACAGTTTAATATACCCCACAGGTACCCATTTAACCCCTGGGTGAAGAGAGGCAATAGAGGCACAACATCTAGCCCAAGGACAAAGCGTAATGTCCCAGGCAGGAGTCGAACCAGCAAAACTTAGTTCACAAGTCCAACACCTCTTCATTTACTACAACCCCGTCTACTAGATGAATTATCAAAATTACTATCATTATGCATGAAATATGATGGTTTAACTAAATATGGTGTAACTAAGAATTAAAATAAGTACCTTTTATGGCATTTTCCAAGTTTTTTTTCAAATACAGTTGCACACCAACATCAGGCCAACAATTTCAGGTACCACCCCCATCCTTTTTTCCACTGTAAGACACTCCTCTTCCAAAGCTCTGTTTTAATGCTTTACTTAGAGCCCATCATTAAATTTAGTCTGGCTAGATCCCTGCTTGTAATACTTTTTGATCCTTGAGGAAACTAGGAGATAAAAGCAGTAATATGAATGCAAATTTTTCTTGTGTCAAAAGTGTCAAAAGCTTCCACGATTTACTCACCAACAGGTACAGCATTTACAAATGGTGAAGTACTGAATGGCCCAAACCCTGATTAAAAGGCTGGTATATACCTTTCCTTACCCCATAACACAAGTGGATCATCCATGAACCATTTCTTCTACCTGCAGGACTGTCTATGAAGTCCTGACTATTTTGATGGTGATTTAAATCAGACCCAAACAGTAGATCTAGATACTAAAATTATAACAATCTAACAAAGTTTTAACAATACATGTACAAGTACTTAACAAGACCATGCAACACACAGCACATACTATGTGTTATGTGTAAACAACAGATATACAGTGTATGGGTACACATTAACTACAATGAGCTACTGTACACTCTTTTGATTTATAACACATAGTATATGGTTAAGGAATGTTGAAATTAAAGACCAGCATAGGGTATCTTTTGCATTAATCTTATGAAGGTAGTCAGGGGAGGTGGACACCCTTTTACCCTTTGCATCATTGTTGTTTATGTAATGTGGCTTACAGACAAAATAGTGCAGTCTTTGGGAAAATTGTGCTAGAAAATTTTTATCTCACAATCCCAAACTTTCTGCCCTTGGATAATAAAAACCCGTGGTGGTCGGTGGTGGTGGGGGTGTATTTTACCTTACTTGGTCTATGTGAAAAAATCTGCTCATCTAACATAGCTTTTAAACATATCCATCGAGACAACAGGTAATCATACCTTCTGCTTGTCCCTGGTCCAGCTACATCGTCCTGGGCTACCTTCTTTGTGTCACTATCATGTAAGTTACAAAAACTTTTCTTCAAAACCAAGCCAGCAATCTGTCATAATTGGCCTGTAACACAGTATTATGTTCACCTTGTTCATCAACAACACAGCAGTGCCTAAGCACTCCAGTCCGATTTTCTTAACTTTACAAATTGCACTACTCATAATGGCAAGTGTGAATAAGTCCACATGGGGCCTGGACTTCAAGTATAGTGATCAGATGAGCTGCTAGATGGCACCGGTGGGGACCAACCAGGATGTAGAAATGCCGACTACCACTAAGTTCAGAAAGTGCTATTTCAGACTGGCAATGACACGTACAGTAACTTGTTCCAGCCCAGAATGTTTCCCAACTTGATAAACTTCCACCAAGACACTCATCATCAACTTGTTTTCATGAAGGGCACAAAGATATTCACTATAGTAACTGGGAGTATATAAAACTGGTGTAGGTTCTTGTCTCCACTTCAGAGAAAATTACCATCTTGAGAAAGGTTGCTCCCCATGCTATTTAGTTTGAACGTGCAACAGCTTAAATGTGGACCTCACAGTAGTTACATAAAGAGGTGCTAGCACTCTAGCAATCCTGGATAGGACTCTGTCCTCGGTAAAAATGGTATGAATTGATGGTATAAAACTGCCGAAGCTGCCAACCTATGTGTGTACAGTCTTCATTTTGTCCTGTTGATATGACTGCAGTTGACTTACAAATGGAGACAGTGTCGCCACAAAACTACTGAAAAACGCAAAATTCTAGGTAAACTGGATAAGCGATGGAAATTTGCTCTCCAGCTTACTCGGCCTTTGTCTGACGTAACATCCTTTGCACAGTTATAGTGTTGAACAATTTCTGCATTGCTCACATTACTAGAGTGCTGGCCACTATGGTCCAGTTAGATATCTGTAGAGAAAGAAAAACATAGGATGAAGAAAAATGTCTGATATTTTATTTTTTTCCAAACTCCCACACTGATCCTGATGTACTTGCTAAACTTGTATGTTTGTCTACGGGGATAGACCTAATTTTTCTAGTATCACAATGCATAATGTTATACAAGCTCACCAAACTGCCATACAATTGCAAGCATGTCAGCAGTTTTTGGGGGTAACCTGGAGATTTTCATTGATTTTACTGTGTGATGAAATCCAATCAATAATCCCCAAAATGAAAATTAATCATTAATAATTTCTTGTCAACAACCTTTGTGTCCCAATAAAAGATCAACACATTAATCCCTTAAAAAGAACTGAACACAATTTCTAATGCAAATGCACATGGCATACCCTCATTTATCCAGTGAAAAATCTTTGTTTGTCCATCATTACAATACTTAAGAAAACGCTGCAGTGACAGTGCTTTTGGATGTGGCCCCATCACTGTGGAGCAACCACTCTTCAATATATTCAGCTTTTCAGTGGCTTGTTATTGTATCTTTGTAGCCATACTTGCTAAGCGTCGTTAAATATGTCAAATGATGGCGATGGTACAATCAAGTGTTTTAATCATTTTTATTGATATTAAAACACTTCAGATCAGTTCGTAATAAAAACTTACCTATGAAAAGAAAACAAGATTCATATCTGACCATTAGGACAAGTTGTGACTATGGTGAATACTGTAAGTGAAAAGAGTTCATGCACTGTATCATGTGAGGTGTCTAGGATTTTCAATGTGCTTGTTATATTGATCACCACTGAGTCGTAAGTTTAGTATCTGTGCCAGGTGGAAACTTTAAGTACAGGGGGTGGTTGTAGGGTGATCCAGTCCCCCTCTTTTACCCCTGGTGAGGGCACATCCTGGTGACCTTTACTTTGAATATTTTTTCACATTCTTTGTTGTCTCTTTAGTAACCATCAGCATACAGTTGGAAAACCAGACTTAAACTTTTTCATTTTTAAAACAACATCTATATGTGCAGCAGTAAATATTGCAGACTGAGCTCAATATATATGGCCTATAGGAAGACTGGGGACAGTAGGGTAAATTCTGGGACAAAGGTTCTTGGAAATTGCTCCCAACATTTGATCATACCTCCCCCAGTAATTTTCAGATCTACAGTATGGTTCCAATATAAGTTACATCCATGCAAATACCCCATCCCAAACCAAGCTTCTGCCCCACCAAACAAATATTCTGTCCCTCAAACAAAAATTGACGAGCTGGGTATGGCTCTAATGATAGAAACAATATAAACAATTTGATTAAAAATATATAGAAGAGCTATAATTGTACTACACTGTAGTTTGTCACATGATGCAAAACTAATAGCCTACAGGTAAGTGACTTGGCAATCTCTTCAAAAATATTTACAATAACAAACACACTAAGCAGGTTATGTTTACCTTAGTCAGCTTACATGTTCTATCTGCGAGGACAATAGTCATAATACATATTGTAAGGACTTCTTCCTTGAAGATACCAGTTGTGAAATGACTAGATTGTACTGCAGCCACTCTAACACTTGACAGCATGATTGCCGTCCCAGATTGTTCTTACTTTAGCATCCTGTATGATGTATATCGTACCTGAACATACAAACAAAGAATGGAAAGTTATTGGTTAGTTACTAATGCTGTAGACTGTTCTTTCAAAGAACAAAAATGATTGTACAAGATGCGTATCAGTTAACTTGCTGGTTAGAGAGAACACAAAACAAAATTGAATCAAAACAAATTTAGTTCTGTCATACAACCAATTTGTCTCATTTTTCTTTTCCACTACACATAAGCTTCATGGGTATAGGCATGCGCCTACACAGATTACATGTATACTGTAAATGTACAGTATGAAGGTTTGTGTACTATGCAACACTCCTTGAACTGTGCTGTAGCGGCACTCCAAATCACTTTATTTGAATGTTTCTCATAACAGGCCCTTTAAGGCCTGAATTATTATCAAGGCCTGAATTATTATAACATGAATTCATCGATAAAAATTACTTAGTCCCAGCACTCCATCAATATCTTCAAGATTTTGCACACTTAAAAAAGTGCAAAGAATTTTCAAACTGAAAATCACTTCAATTAGGTTGCTTTGTCTCAACAGACAGTGATTGTCCAGGAATGCCCGTCTGAGAATATCTAATGTGACTCCAGATGCGGTTACTTTACAAAATGCTTGGGCCATAACCAAAGAAATTGAGAATAGCCTAACGTAAGTGATACAACAACACTAAATATTTAGCTACGCACTTAACAGCCTCGAATTTTCCGAAACAGGGCTCCCATGTGTGGGGTACATAGTCTGCAGTAGCTGCACAGGCTATGCCCACAGATGTGCTCTTAGAGGCTTGGACACAAAATATTCCCGTTTCAAAAAATATAGCCTATGATACACAGAAACCTTCTCATCAAATTACAGTACTTTCATGGTCATTTTGAATGAGCAACTTCCATTCAAACGGAACAAATAGCTTTGTTTCTTTCTTGACAAAATCATAAAACAGTTACTGAATTTACCTTGCCGAAAATTGCAAGTTAAATTTTCTTTGCTATCACAAGCAAAAAAATGACAGGTTGGCCACGCACAGAAAATCCAGTTCCACTACATCATATCATGGGGATAGACTTAAATTTATTCATGTGGTATTGTAAAAAAAGAAGCATGAATAAAGTCCATTCATTGTGGAACAGTATTCTGCAGGGTTTCAAAAACATGCAAGTCTTAATGCTTTTGCTGAAAATGACCCAGTTAATTCCAAAAATGTACTATTTCTTAGGCTGATATGTTTAACAGATGATGCCCTCAGAAAGGCCTGCAGAATTTGGTGGGAAAGTATTCATCTCTCAACCATTCATTCTCAGATTTTCATTGGAGGGAGGGGTGGGGGTGGGAGTGTGTTTAAAATAATTGTTGGCATGTAGAATATTTTTTTTTGATGTGGAAATGCTAGTTATTGTGAGACATGCTGTGCTCTAATATTGTACTCACCGAGCCTAACATAAGGCCTATGTGATGCTTCCTGCTCTGTCTTCAGTTCCCTTTGTATGTTCCCCATAGCACTGGGGTCCTTATATCCTGTTCAATGGTGTTCTCCTATTTCAGTGCAGTAACTGTTAGTCGATTTCTGTACTTGAGTGGCTACGGGCCTAGCCTACATGGCGTAGGCCTAGGGCCTATTGCCTTCTGGCAGATACTAGACCTACTGTTAAGTCACACTAATAGCATTACACATAACTTGGAGCCTACCTTAAAAATAACTCACCGTCAAGCCTACCTTAGGCTTCAAATGAGGCAATTTCATCACCACCGTGGCTCTCCAACCAAGACACAGTCTGTAGTTGGCTATTGCCTCGTTCCTTATTTCTGATAACGTTTGTTTCATTGCAAAGTTGATGAGCTGAAAATTGGTCAAGAAACTGCTAATGTGTAATGGTCTAGTTCTGTGCACAATCAACAACAGTACTTGTGCTTGTATATGCACTAACGTTACATAACATAAAACAGCTAGCTGTGTACAGTATTACTTAATATAGTACTTCCACCACTGTCCAGCGAGACGTTAATACTTATTAGTTGTTTCATCACTTTCATGGCGTTTCCTCGCTCTAATGGAGCTAAAATTATTTCACTCTCATGAAAGAGTGAAATTTTTACTCTTTAGTTTTTAGAGTGTAAACATAAAAGTGTTAATAGTAAGTTAATGCTTTACAATTATTCTGTAAAAAGAATGTAATTTATGTATGAGACTCTTTCGACGAGAATAACTGAATTATATCGTAAGATGCTTTTTTACCTGCGTTTAATGAAAAATGATAATTTACGGTTTGTTTCGAAATTATTCAAAAAATGCCGAACTATTTGAAGCATCACATTTAGGCTAATTACCCTGAACGTAGAAATCCACAAGTTAAAGGAGAAATTATAAAATGTTCTTAAAAATCCCGGGTAATCGACCGACATCTGATAACAAATATTTATTCTCATCCAAAGTCTCTGGTTAAACGAAACCAAATTCTGCCCAATGTAAAAGATGATTGGGCATACTTTTTAAGATCCCTTTTCTTACATTCCGTGAAAACAAGTTACAGTATTTTGAAACATCCATATTATCTCCTAATTGCAATGAACGTAGAAATCTACAAGTTACAGAAGAAATTAAAAAAAAAATGTTCTTAAAAATCCGGGGTAATTTACAGACATCTGATAACAAATATTTATTCTCCTCCAAAGTCTCCGGTTAAATGAAACCAAATTCTCTACTACGTAAAGGATGATTTCAGCAAAAGATCTCTTTTCTTACACTCCGTGAAAACAAGTTACAGTATTTTGAAACTTCCATATTATCTCCTAATTTTTCATTTTGAAGTACAAATTTTTGAGGAAAAGTTGAAAGGAAGTATGCCTACACTTAAAGAATTTTAATATGGCCAAATTTCATATGAATATTGAGAAGCATATTTAACTAGTATGAGAAATAATCGTAATGGGGGTAGTACTATAAGAGTACTGAACTGTTGTTAGCAGTCATTCCTGTTGTATATTGACCGAAAGTGTTAACTATTCGCGCAGTCTATTTTTGTCTTCCCTACGTTTCGCGTACCAATTATCTACATTTGTATTATTTGTCAAGACACAGATTCTTTAGTTTCGAGTGAATGTTTGTGTTCAATAAGAAGCCAGTCTTCCCCTAGCCTTTCAGGTGTAAACGTATACTTGTCATTATCTCAGTTATTTTGGGTGTGTCGACCATTACAGAAATACAGAACTGGTGACGAAGATGGGATATAGAATATCGTTCTTCTGCCCAGAATGCAAATGCCGACTTTTTCAGTTGGTTTCCGCTTCAGTATGAATTCAATCAAATCGATGTGACTGGAAACTTCGAATGTAGTGTTGTCTTTGATCACCTTCCTGTAGCAGCTGATAAGGTTGCGCAAAGCACTAGTAAGGACTCCGTTCTGAGTAAAGTTTGTGAATATACGTTATCAGGTTGGCCAAACCATTGTGATGATGAGAAATTAAAGCCATATGGGTAAGACGCCCTGAACCCTCTTAAGAGAATGGGTGCATACTATGGGGTAGGCGAGTCAATATTCCCCAACAATTTCAACATTATATGTTTCGAGACTTACACGATTGTCATCCCGAAATGTGCAAAACGAAAGCTTTGGACAGATCTTTTGTCTGGTGGCCAGGTATGGATGAGGATATTGAAAATGTTGTAAGGTCATGTGGTATTTATTCCAATGCACAGATCACCCCAAAGAAATCTCTTCTTATTTGGTCCTGGGCTACTGAGCCTTGGCATAGAATTATTTTAGATTTTTGTGAGATAAATGGGAAACATTTTTGTTATTGGTTGATAGCTAGCCAAAGTGGCTCGAAATTCCGAGTGCCTAGTAAAACAACTTCACCCACAATATGTAGGTTACGGACACTCCTTGCTTAATGTGGGCTTCCAGCTAGAGAAGTAATAGATAATGGACCTCAACTCATTACTGACGAATTTAAGACTTTCTTGAAAAGAAATTTAGTAGAACACACGTTGTGTCCACCGTACCATCCTCCTAGCAATGCGTTGGCAGAAAATCATGTTCATAGCTTTAAAAGAACGTATCAGTCAGAGTCTGGGTTTAGTTGCGTGCGTCCCACAAAACGGTTTTTATACGGAGCTCCTGGAACGTAGTTGACACTGGCCAACCTACTTTGCACTTTGCAAAGATCAGTCGAACGTCGTCAAGGTAAGTCTAAGGTTTGTCATGATGGTACCAATCCATCATTGCAATTCTTAGATCTTTTCCGGCCGGTTCTTGGGACACAAATGCAGGGAAGAAAAGAGAATAAACACCAGGAGCATTTTTAAGATAAAGTGTCCATTAACTGATGTAGTTAAGATTCCCGGAAACATGCATGTCAATCATGAGCTACACATGCAACTGATTCGTCGTGAGTCGGCAAAACAGCCGAATCACGACGGTCGAGGATGTCTTGTTCCAGATCCAAGATAGATTAGTTGCATATGTGACGAGTTACGGACTTGTCACAGTCTGTTTCTGTCGCCGACGTGTTGTAGCAGATTCAAAAATCGACCCTGCACACTGATCAGTTGGATACGTAGCCACATTCGAGTTGCCGACTCGCCATGTGTAGCCGTATTCCACAACTCAACTAAATCGTCGGCAATACTGTAGCAACAAACCGGCACCTGGTAGAAACACTCCTATAACCCCTTTGTGTAGGCATAGAATCAGGGTCGCCAATAACAGGGGACACGGGGCCTTCCCACAAACCAAACTATCGGGCAAAATCATTATTGCCCCAAAATATACTACTAAAATTCGCAACATTGGGGTGATTTAAATATACTTCATTACTTTTGCAATGTATTGTGAGCTGTACTTCTTCATCGCGTTCCGCGCTCATCCATTATAGGCCTATTTGTCGTCTCCATTTTACTTCATTATTATTTAAACAGTACTTCTTGTAGATGGCTTTATGTTTTGCTCTAATGTCCAGGTACTACGGAGCTTCCTGTAGTTTCTCCGTTAAGTTTACCCCCAGGACGTTGCACCTGGACCCCTCAAGAGCCCTATGGGGGGGGGGGATCTTGTACAACACACCAAAGAAGGAAGCGCTTCGCACTCCCGCGGCCCCTTCGGTGCCGGTGGATCATAACGCATGTTCATCACAATTTTAACAGAGATTTACACGTCTCCATATTGGCTTTTCACCATACAAAAATGTGAAAAAATGGAGTCTTACAGGCTTCACCCTGCTAACTTGTAGCAAGGAAAGGTACGGTAAGGTCACAGCAAATTGTTTTGCGGGTGAAATCGCTGCACGATAAGTGGTATCTTGCTAGATGATAAGTGGTGAAACTATCCCCAGCAACTATTCGAACATGTACGCAGGTATCCTGGGAAAATTTCGGAACATCTATCCCCCTTTTCTGGTAAGTCTGTTATCCATGTAGAAAGCCTGGTACTCCCATATCTTTTGGCAATGTGCGGTCTTACGTACATACGCCTTCTCGTTTTATTCGTAGCCGACGTTGGATCAGCAAGATCGCAACAATGGCTAGGGCTAAAGTCGTGGTCTCCGACCGGGCATTGTAAAAGCCTCCCTCCTTATGTCTATAAAATATGACTGGAAAAGAGTGAGGACTCGTGTTTAGATAAAGGGTACAAGATAATGACATACCTAGAGCTATAAGTTCTGACAAAGGCGATGGGGGGGGGGGGCTCCCTTTGTGATGGCGAAGCAAGAACCAGCTGGCGCTGTAAACCTGATGGGAGCCGGAGGGTCTTCCCCGGCAAATTTTGCAATTAAAAATGTAATGCAATGTTCTGTCATACAAAGACCAGATACGTTCACCCAGAAACAATTTAACGGAATTGCGTATTATTGCGCAGTATGACTGCTTTTTGATGTAAGGCTAAAGCAAACCGAGACCATGGGAAATATATGTCAGACATTTCCTGGCATCTGACCATTAAAATAATTAACAGCGCTGCACAAACTTTGTAGTATACATTAGGAGGGATGTAACATGGGTTGCTACTTCATTTTGTCTCCATTTTAAACACTTACGTGGCAGCTCAGAGGGTACTATAAAGTATCTTTTCACCCCTGTTAATCCGGGTTACTTATATTTATCAAACTCCTCCTACAACCCCTAAGCATCTACCCCCCCCCCACGGGTTGCACAGTCGCCTCCGATTGGGATAAAGAAACTGAATTCGCCAGCAGAGTGCCCGATCTGGTTGTATATGTGGCCGCTCTCGTCGGGAATCCAAGGATTGGCGATTGAGTGATCAGCGATAAATTAGTTCGATGTCTAGCCCAGTGACTTGTCGTGACGACTTGGTCACATGTGTAGCCGCAGCAGACATGACGACTTGGGGAGATATGAAAATCCCCAGGTAGCAACCGACCTTTCAATTCCTGGTGTTGAACCGGGTCTTCCTTCAGCGATTCCCCCTGTTTTGATCGACACCCAAGAGTTTGAACCCATAGCTTCTAAGGGAAGTTCAAAATCCGCCTCCTCGCACCAGGGGCCGTCTCCCTTGTCAGTCAGTGAAGCAGGCTCGGGACATCCGACGTGGGGACTCGTGAACCAACAGCTGCTATTAAAACCCAGGTCTGGTAGAGTTGTCCATTCTCCTTAAAAGTTGGATTTGTGAATTTGTAAGAATTGTATATTATGTATTTGCTATGATGTATGGTTACGGTAATATATTTTTGAGATAGAGATTTTAATTTACTAGATTTATACAATTTTGATATATCTTTCATATTTCAGTAAACAAAAATTGGCAGTCGATGCTCTTGTAGGAAAACATATTTTCGTGTCTTTCATAGTTTTCTAAAGCTATGATTTGATGTTATAATTGGTCGTTAATTATTGTTTCAAGACTACAGGGGAGGAATATTGTATAATGACCGAAAGTGTTAACCCGTTTGCGCGGTTTATTTTTGCGTTCCGATTTGGGGCCAGTTCCGATTCAAAAGGCCACTATTTCGGACTAATTCCGATTCCAGGTTCTTAAATTCCGAGCCAGTTCCGAGTTCGGCTATTTTACAATGTAGCATCTCGTAAAAGAGAGAAAAAAAAGCTTTTTGTACTGTTTTGCAATTACACTCAATATTATTGAAAACAAGCATTTTTAGGAGTCGATTTCATGCCCTGGTTCAAGCTGAATGTTGACTGTATGTGACCGTTTATGTGTTGAACTGTGCACCAATAACAATGTAGCCCTAGGGAACAAATATTCAACTTCCATTTTTTGCGGACTTGGCTGGAATTGGCTCCGAGTTCGAGTCCAGTTGCAGCCCATTCCGATTTCAAATCTCCAGTTCTGGACCAATTCCGAGTCCGACGAAAAACGATTTCGAGTCCCGAATCTAGTCCTAGTCCGGACTCGAACATTACAGCTCTGCTACATATGTATTGTTATTTGTCATGCCATAGGTTCTTTAGTTTCGAGTGAATAGCTGTGTTCAATAAAGCAGCCACTCTTGCTGTGACCTTCAAGGAGTAAACGTATACTTGTCATTATCTCTGTTATACTGAGTGTGTCGACCTTTACGGAGATGCAAAAAAACTCAGTCTTTTTTGATTGAATTATAAGAATTATGACATTTTGCAATCATTATCAAAGTGGATTATTAGCTTCTAATGTATTTACCTGAAACAAAACGGTTTGATGTTTTTTATTATTCTAAAAAAAGGCTGATATTCATACTTATTCTGTTTGCAGAGATATAAAGTGAGAATTAGGTTACGTGTGTGTATACATATTAATAAAATTGAGCCAACCCTATTATATAGGATAAAAATTGCATGGTGATGCTGGGCTACCAATGTCCACGCCTTCCACGCAGGTTCCAATTAAGAAAATTTAACCACTTTTGAATGGAAGCCTATGTTTGAAAAATGGACGTTTATTCATACTCTTTCCGCGAAAGATTACCAAAGATGCGTATACCACTGAAAGCCTGGGTGAAGTAATGACGTAACGCCTAACGTTTACAAAGAGGTTTGGGAGTACACCAGGGTAAGATGTTGTAAATAGCTGATAGCATGCTCCGGTGTATGTATGGTTTTTGAATATGATGAGTCTACCAACAAGAAACCTTTTGAGAGAAGCGGAAAATCTGAAATACTTGAGCTGAGCACTGATCTTGCATCTATGGTGTTAATATGGCTTTAGATACAGAGGGTAAACTTTTAGGACTCAGTTAACCTTTCATTGTCTTGCCCTCCCGACGAACTTTTAGATCTATGGATAGTAAAACTGTTAACACCGAAAATAGTACTGACTCTGAACGAAATTGTTTAATCAAATGATTGCAATGATTGCAAGCTTGCATTTATTTGTTCACGTTTTCTTAATATATGCATTTCATCTCAATAATATATTTACAATTCTGCCGCACTTAACAATGGGTTAAGTAGTGAAATGAGGGTATAAACACACTCCATTAGACTTGGACAAATTGTCGAAAATCGCCTATTTCGTAAAAAAGATTACATAAGATTACATAATGTATCTGCTACGATGTCTGAATAAGTTTGAAGTGAGCTTTTTTGTTAAAAAACTGAGATAAATATTAGAAACCAAAATGTTGTCATAAACAGTCCCTCGTACTGACCGTTCAGCAATGCTCATCATATTAATCGAGTTGTTTGCAGCACCCACAAAGAGTAGTTATGTAGTAAAATGAAGGAAACTACATTCATATTTATTTGTATACTAATTTATACAAATTTACTCTATTATAAGTGTTAGTGAGTAATGCCGGCCAACAAAACATCACCTTTCAGCATTTCGAAATGAGCCAGAGAAAAACGATAGATTGGAAGTGTATACATAGTAAAACAATTTCATTAATTTATTTTATATTTTACACACATTTGCTTCGTATAATGAGCCACAAGAAATGAAAATTCCTTCTCAAAGGCAACGAATGTCGAACATCCTTTGATGACATTTTTTGTCATCGCCATAAATTTCAATGCCATCATTAGGCAGTTATGCTACGATAAATTCATTATTTCACAGAAAGTATACAGCGATGACTCAAAGTTTAAACATAATGCAATAGAGCGCAACGTTTTCGTACTTTTTATTAAGCCCTGAGTGCAACTTTTTAATAAGTATTACCCTCAAATAAAGCCAATGAGTCTTATCTATTTACAGCATTTTCGATAGCAAGATAATACACGCTGCTTTTATGTTTACAAATTTTCTTAAACTGTGTTATCCGAAGTAGCAATAATAAATAACAAATGCTGATCTATATGTTGGTCAGTTTGATGGCAAAGCGAATATTGGTCTTTGCTGCTTAACAATGTATCAACAGCAGAAGAAATATTCATTCTTTTTAAACGGAACCGGTCCCACGTACAGAATATTTCATGGCAGAGATCTTTTCTGAGCAACTTACTCCAAAACGATAGGGATATAAGGCAGTTGAAAAAAATTGCAAAATGATTCCTTTAATTTTTTTTTGTTTTTGTTTGTTTGTTTGTTTGTTTGTTTGTTTTTGTTGAGGTAAACACTTTGTTGTCTCAGTTAATTAATACTTCGTGCTACTAACAGTAACTAAAAGACTTCTGCAAAAAAAAAAAAAAACACAAATTTCTCCACCGCTCAAGGGAGTTCAAAATGTGCGTCAAATAGGCATGAGGGGGAAAGCTTCCTTTAATTCAGCCTAGCACCACTACATTCGACTTTTAAGCTTAAATGCTAGCAATACCAAAACATAATGTAGTGAACTTGATCTCTAAGTGTAGTATCATATAAATACAGCGTTTACAATAGGCAAGCATGTTTTATGTAGCAACATTTTGCTTTAGTCGAAAATAATTTTGAGAAATGATACATTGCGCACTTACAAGCTGTTTGTATGTTACAGAAGTTTTCAACTTAAAGTTTGTATAGAAGCAAGCGCGTTCTCTGACTTTTCCAGTTTATAAATTGATTGCAGTGAAAGAAACATTTCGCTCCAATTTGCAAATGCTTTTAAGGAAACACAAAAAATAAACAAATTGCAGGCAAACAAATGCGTCACATGCTTAACGAACTGTTCTATTACGGATTACCATAAGCCAACAATTACTTCTGATGTTTCCATTTTTGTAGGATTTAACGTAATAAATGAATCTACAGTTGTGCAATCAGCATCAAAGATCAGGTGAGGAAAATATCAGTCAAGATTGCCATATATAACTGGATTTAAACGCAGTAAGGTACAGAAAGCATACCGTAATATCAAAGTAACAAGGCAACTTATATACATTGTCGTTTTCATGAATCTACAAAAGAAACGTTATGACGAGAGTTAATAGGACAGAAGTGATTTTAACTTGAACGTGACTTTCACTTTGTTGTCTCAGGAAATTTGAATTACGGGTTGTTAACAGTAACTTAAGTAACCCCATCAAAAACAAACAGAACAAGGATTTTTTAAGGGCCACGAGAGCTCACGAAGTCCGTTTAAGGGATGTGAGGGGAAAGGTTCCTTTAACTCAGCATAGCATAACTACATTTGTCCTTTAAAATTAATGCTACCAATACCACAGCATAATGTAGTGAACTTGATATCTAAGTGTAGTATCATCATAAATACAGTGTTTTCAATCGACAAGCATGGTTTATGTAACAACGTTTTGCTTAAGCCGAAAACAATTTTGAGAAAAGATACATTGCGCACTTACAAGCTGTTTGTATGTCACAGAAGTTTTTCAACTTAAAGTTTGTATAAAAACAAGCGCTTCCTCTGACTTTTTTTCAGTTTATAAATTGATTGCAGTGAAAGATACATTTCGCTCCAATTTGCAAATTCTTATAAGGAAAAAGAAAAAAATAAACATATTGCAGGCAAGCAAATGTGTGACATGCTTAACGAACTGTTCTATTACGGATTACCTTAAGCCAAACGCAACTTCTGATGTTTCCATTTTTAGAATTTAACGTAATAAATGAATCTACAGTTGTGCAATCAGCATCAAAGATCAGGTGAGGAAAATATCAGTCAAGATTGCCATATATAACTGGCCTTAAACGCAATAAGGTACATTAACCATACCGTAATATCAAAATAACAAGGCAACTTATATACATTGTCGTTTTCATGAATCTACAAAAGACACGTTATGACGAGAGTTAATAGGACAGAAGTGGTTTTTAACTTGAACGTGACTTTCACTTTGTTGTCTCAGGAAATTTGAATTACGGGCTGTTAACAGTAACTTAAGTAACCCCATCAAAAAACAAACAGAAAAGAACTTCTTTAAGGGCCACGAGAGCTCACGAAGTCCGTTTAAGAGATATGAGGGGAAAGGTTCCTTTAATTCAGCATAGTATAACTACATTTGTCCTTTAAACCTAAATGCTAGCAATACCACAACAAAATGCAGTGAACTTGATATCTAAGTGTAGTATCATGATCATAAATACAGCGTTTACAGTAGATAAGCATGGTTTATGTAGCAACATTTTGCTACAGTCAAAAATAATTTTGAGAAATGATACTTCGGGCACTTACAAGCTGTTTGTACGTCACACAAGTTTTTTAACTTTAAGTTCGTATAAATAAGCGCTTCCTCTGACTTTTTTCAGTTTATAAATTGATTGCAGTGAAAGATACATTTCGCTTCATTTTGCAAATGCTTTTAAGAAAACCAAAAAATTTGCATGCAAACAAATACTTAACATTATAAAAGGACTGTTCTTACACGGGTTTCCTTAAGCTAAACACTACTTCTCAAACTTTTATTTTTAAAATTTACCGTCATAAAAAAATTGGAGTTGTTCAGTCAGCATCAAAGTTAAGGTTAGGACACTAGCAGTCAAGATATTCATGGATAACTGGATTTAAACGCAGAAAGGTACATAAAGTAAATCTCCAATGTAATACGATGTAACAAGCCAATTTATATACATGTTTGTTTTCATAAATCTACAAAAGAAACGTTATGACGAGAAACTATAGGATAGAGGTGTTTCTTAACCTGAACAAAACTTTTCCATTAAAAAAATGAAGGACAGACAAATAATTTTAAAATGGATAAAATAAAATAGGAACGTTTGTAATTTGTCAAATGACAATCACAAGTTCACACTGTAGTGTCAAAATTTCCAAGAAAGATTCGTTGAAAACAGTTCTTCTGAAGCTAATCAAAATAATAAAATAATAAAATAACTAAAATTAAACTGTCCCAGAATAAGTAAGATGTGAAGCCCATCACATTTATCCTAGCCAGAGGTATTTCGAATAGCTACCATCAATTAGAAGTTATATCATTTCAATCAGATATTACCAAACTACAAAACAGTCGTAACAAGTACGGTTAATTCATAAGACGGCTTCATTGTAGGGTAGGAGCACATTATTACAATAACAGTAACGAAGGCGGTGAAGGGTGGTTGGTCCTTAGCAGTAGTTTTTGGTCGACTGTATTTAGGTCCTACACATCGTCCTAGCTCCATAGGTTTTTCCTTTACTTCATTCCAGGTTTCAATAACGGGGTGTAGGCTATCGTGTTGTGTCTATTTATACACAAATAGTGATTGAATGTTACTGTATTGATCAAGGGATATATAGAACACACAACTAATTTATTAACCTGATTTTTCTATGAGATTTTATTTGTATTAAGCAGTGGTTATGTCTACTATCCCTTCGCAAAAAAGACAGTAGGTAACAAACATGGAGAGTGTTTGGTGTAATTGATGTTATTTAGAACTTGAGTAAACCCGAAATTCAAATTAAGAGAGTTAAATATATCTTTGTAGATCTCGAAAGGTTTATAGCAAGCTACTTAAGCCTTTGCACATTGTAAAGCAATGTGAAGCAAGGGGGTAATTGAGGAACATCGAAGATGTACACTGAAGTAAAAATAAAACCATAGTTGAGATTGAAGTCTACAATATTATATGGAAGCAAAATATTTAACGAAAAGTCGAACACACAGGCAAGGGTGCCCTAAAGTGAGCTTTGTATATAAATCAAACCTTAAATATCTATTGCTGCGTTACCCCTACAGCAAGCAGTTTGGCCACTCAAAAATGACCTTGCAATGAGGTCAAAAGCTCAAAATCATCCGTGAATAAGATTAGTGAGAAAATTCTCTCCAATCACCTTCAACGTAATTGTCCTTCATTGTCATCACCGCCATCGTCATGCTTTTACTTTCAAATAAGTTTACGAAAAGTGTGAACTAGGCTTACATATATCTAAAAAGTGTAGGGCAGCATAATGTGGAAAGATTTGATTAAACTTAATTCGTAGAAAAGCGGTTTTACATCAGTTGTGGCGTCCATTGCGACCTTATGCGTTCTTATTGCCCAGTAATTCAGATGAATGATGTACCGGCATGTAATCCAATCCAGATGAATGAAGTACATAATGAGTTTTTCTTTTTTAGAGCACTCGTAATGAAACGCTCAGGTTAAAGGATGTCTTTCATTATTTTGCTTATCGTCTGGACTCCTGGATCCTGCAAAATCGTTTCATGGTCTCCTACTGTTGTAAAAACCTCAACTTTTCCACTGCAAAGCTGTAATGGAGAATAAACATACTTTTTTAATTTGAAATAATTATTTAACTTTTGACTATTCAACGCTGATAAAGAATAGACATTTATATAAACTAAAACGTTTCCTAAGAGAGAATTTCTTTTGGTTTCCTTGCCACTTTGCCTAATTTGTTGTTTTGTTTTTTGCTTTTGTTTTTTTTGTTTTTTTTTGTTTTTTTGTTTTTCTTTTCTCTTGTAAATTCGTATTTGGTTGTACATACGAGTACCGGGGATGTGTGCAAAAGTGTTAAGGGCCAAGAAAGGTCCTAGAAGCAAACATGTACCGATTTAAGAAACGTAAAGTTAAAGACAGCATCTGCTAAGGTTGAGAGATGCATCTCATATTTCTACGCTATTTCTACATATGGTATTAACTGAGAAACAAATAAGTACGGAAAACTATTTCACTCTCAGTTGACAAGACATAGACCGCTATCTGTCGTGCTCTTTCGTGTTACTTCGTGACGCACCTAGGAGGGACTGATTGAAAAAAATACAGAATCATGTAAAAAGATAAAGTGATTACCCATGCAACTACCACAAGCGATCCATTTGGCCTATAGAACTAACAAAAAAAAAAAAGAAATAAAAATAATCCTTAAAATCCGAAAGTTGGCGAAACTGAGGTAGACCCAACACTTCCATTTTTAAGGCACTTTTTCCTCACATAATAACATACTGCGGCTGCAGCATCTTCCAACAGCACTTTGTTTTATAAATACGTGTTTATATACAATTATGGAGTCCACTCAAAATATTCATAATAGGATTAAAAGGAACATTTAACAAAATGTGGTGAGACTTTTTGGTGCGTGAGATTAAAATCAGGTAACTAAATGTGGAAGCACTAAGTACAGGTGACGCGAACGAGGAACCGTATACATCCCTGCTACATCGGTTATGAGTGTAACGTAAGCAACGATTGAACGAGTAGAACGAAAACCAGCTGAAAGCGATTCCGCCCCAAATTGTATAATCTGCACCCCCCCCCCCCCACTTCTGAAAAAAGAAAAATACCCTTCAACCCCAACTCGTGGGAGCGATTCTTGTTCTGAGTCGAGAAATGGCGGTTCCTGGGAGATGAACTGCACGATTTAGCATGCGAGCTAGGTCCTTGCTAAGCACCAGCACGAACTTAGGTTTGTGTGCACAGCCCAGCCCTGACCCCCCCCCCCCCACACACACACACACACACACACACATTCCCCAGTTCGAGAAGTTCCAAAGAACATCAGATATCACTCATTTTGCTATGGACGGTTCACTGATAAGCGAAGAGTCGAGAGGTTTGAAAGTACGTCGGTGGAACCACTAAATACTAGCATGATTTAGTACCAAGTCGTATTTCGTACAATAGGTACTATAGGCAGTGGAGGCGTGTTGATTCCCAACAGTTGTATTAGTTTAGGCCTGGCAATACTTGGCATGTACAGCCTTCGAAGTACTGACCTAAACCTAACTCGTGTTATTCTATATTTGCAAATAAATGTGTTCCTGGCTTTTGTATGGGAAGGAGACATTTAAAACGAAAAGGAAGTGAATTATACAGTGCTGCGATAAATTTAAAACTATGTGATTTTCCATCAAATAGCTATGAATAATCTTCGAAACTGTCCTGGTGATGCGGAACTTGCGAGTTCTGCTTGATGCTTCAGTTCCATCAACGTATAACTGCATTAAGGTTCTGTGTGGAATTAATATGGCGTAACCTTATTCTGTGCAGGAAAACGCCAAAAATATTTACTCGAAAAGCAGGCTAAAGGCTTAATAGTAGCCTCTGAGGGCCTATGAGTGAGATGGTACACTTTACATTGAGACACAAAGCACTGCAGAAAATTCACTAGAGTGAATTTTCCTGATAGCCTAGTATTTAGAACAGTGGTTTTCAAAGTGGTCCCTACCTCCCTATGGGCTTTGGGAAGTGTCAGATGGGCGCCACAGAGAACACGGGGAATAGGGGCGTTGGCACTAGGCTGATTTGGGGGTCCCTGGCAATTAAGACACATAACTGCTGCTAGGGCACAATAAGGCATCCATGAGGTCTGTTCCCCTCCGCTAGTTCTTCCCCTCGGCTTCTTCCTCCCTCCAACCCCACCCTCTTCCTCTTATAGTCTCGGTCCCCCAAATAAACTTTTGTGCCAAAATTATCCAAAAATGGCGTTAGAAATTTAACAACTCCACCCCTAGGTTCACTGATTTCTTCCGCGTTTGGATAATATTGTAGAGGGCGGGGACAATGTTGAGACAATTCAAAATGGTGGAAGGGGAGGTAGTCTAAAAAGTGTGAGAACCATTGATTAAGAAGACAACACCTCTGTAATTTGTATACTTTCTTAAAATGTTCATGTTTATCCACTAAATGGTTATAGTATAAGCCTAACATACCGGTACCAGTGGGATATGATGACTTTTGAGTTAAGGTAAATTTATAGGCAGATATAGATTTCAGAATGCTAAATGACACAATTTCAGAGATGCGCGCAAGTCCAGGCTTCGACAATCTCCCTCAGTCTGGCACAAGGAAAAATCACTCAGACAAGTGCAGTGCTTAATATCACATTTAAAGGGGTGGGGGTGGGGGGTTGAAGACTGCCCAGACGCTCAGTGAAGTGTGATCGCATGGCTAATATGCTTTGTTAAGGGTATATAGATGATGAATGTACAGCTCTTAAGCCGTAATTTTGGGTATGAGTTAGGGTGTAATGTAACCCCGGTAATTTTGAGAATATTTGTAATGTAAAGTTATCAAGAAACCCAAGACTTTTTAATGTGTTTAGATAAAGATTGCGACATTGCAAAGTAGCAGCTGGTTATAGCATGGTGCGCCATTGCTAGACGCTTTTTGACCACAAAGATAATTTGGGGGTTTCATCAGTAGCAGTGATAAAATTGGCAATAATTGCTGAAATGTCACAAATTATGTCGGGGTTAGTCGGATAATAAATCACTCATAATTTTAACTAAGAATGAATGGAATTTTATCGAGATCAGAGTTAGTGTCTGTTTCAGAAACAAAGGATCTGATTCGTATCCTTCACGTACGTTGGTTGTCTTTGAACCAGAGGAAGAAGAAAGAAGTCTAAAAATTTCGATATTTGTTGGGTAGATCCCACACAACCAGAGATCATGGGTCTCCCAATAAAAGCGGAGCCCTCCGGTAGCTTTTTATGGACTTTGGGTAACATATAGAAGAGGGCTATATGAGTACG